>JAOVVB010262291.1:0-18984 GCA_028570985.1 Heterobranchus longifilis | reverse complement strand
TGGTGAAACTGCTGGATGTGGACAATGTTATTGTTTACTGATATGTTGCGGTCCAGCCACATACTAGGTTTCAACCTAGTCCCTGCACGGGAGATAAGCAGTGTACTGCTGTGCACAGAACAGAGGACTTGCTGGTTTACCGGTGCCTCAATCAGTTAGTTTGTGTTATTGTGTGAATTTGGTGTTTTAAAAGAGTTAGGAACTAACAAAACTAACAAACAAACTAACTGATCGAGGCAGCAGTAGACCAGTAACTCCTGTGTTCTGTGAGGTAAAATTACTGTTTTTGTCAAAGGAGTCTGGTGGCTTTGAAGAGAGAGATATAACAGCTTCAGTTCTGTCTGACGACAAGGTATAATAATATAGTGTACACTTAAACAGTTATTGATTTTTTTTAGGTGGTCATTTTTATTAGGTGCTAAAATATGTTTTACTGTGTGACCCTGTCCACAGCAGTAGATTGCTTAGCTTCTGTGTCGGGACTCCTGTGTGCTTCTCCAAACTGGGGGCGTGCCGACCCTCATCTACTGCAGGTAATACACTGACTGTGGATAAGTACCTCATACAACCCCACTTCAAAACATCCAGACTATCCCTTTAAGTTTTCAGTAATGCTGGACTTTCAAACTGTTACCTCCTGCTGCCACTGGGAGCCGCCTGTGTGCAAAGCTTAAATGTTTTTCTTTTCTTTTTTGCTGTTGTTTTTTGACTGAAATTACAGTTCAAAACTGGTTTCTTGGTTTTGAAAGCACAAGATGACAGAGAAAACATAATTTATCTTGCTGCCATCAGGTTTTTGAATGCACTTATTGTGGGTCGTTTTGGAGAAAACCATCAGCGTATTGCACACGTACCTTAGCTGTTCTGCCGTGTTCTAAACAGTCCTGGAGGTCCACCCTGTCATTGCACATCGCACTCAAAGGCCTGCAAAAAGAAAGAACAGGAGCCAACATTTATATTAACACTTACTGTATAACTTACACACAACATGCGGGGCTGCATTTATGGAATCAGATCTAAATATTAATGAATGCGCACAGAAGGAGTCACAAATATATTTCATGATTTATATATAAATGTCTCCACAAAAATATTTTTCAATGCACACAAAATATTTATCGTTGTATATGTTATTAAAAAAAATCAAAAAGACCACAAATGTATTTCTGATGCACACACAAATATTTCTTGTTTTAAGAAAAGAGCAGATGATTATATTCTCAGGCTGTGACACACACCTTATCCTCCATGCACCACTACAAAAAAATAGTCTTGTTTTTTGTTTTTCTTACGTAGCATAATGGGACTACAACTGCATTTTGTTGTGCAACCATGTGTTGTACAATGACAACAAATGAACCTTGTATCTTGAAAAAGAAAATCCACAAATATATGTATTTATAAATAGGCCCTAAACTATATGCAGTTTTCATCACAAACATATTTGGCTGTTGTAACACTTATGTGTAGACTGTTGGACCTGCATTTACAAACTGCATGTCTGCCCTGCCACGGATCCATTCACTTATGCATTTTTTTTCCAACAGGGAATTATCTGTAGCCAATCAGATGTCTGCCCCTGTTTCAGCCAATCAGGTAAGCGTAGATTCGAGCATGTGATTTAATGTGATCACTGTAGACCTGTTACACCTGCGCAGTCTGCAATTCTGAATTACAGGAGGAGAAAACAAACGTCAAACAGCTGCCTGGAGGTCAAGTCGAGTGTAAGTGGAAACACGACATGTTTAGCTCGTCGTAAATGATTACATGTTTTTGAATTATGAATGACTGGTTTTGCTAAGTTGTGCGGTTAGTGTGTGTCTTCTAGCAAGACTCAGTATGCTAATGAGCTTTCTGCTTAACCATGTAACATCCTGCATGGAATGAACTATTTACTTAAGTAAAAGTACTACATGCTGTAAAATACTCCACTACAAGTAAAAACCCTGCATGCAAAACCTTATGTTACTTAGGTAAAAGCATGCAAGTATTATCAGCAAAATGCACTTAAGTATTGTGCAGTATAATGCTCTCTGTCAGTCTTAACATTAAATATGATGCATTTGGATTAATATATATCACTGTAACTATTATATGTTGACTACCTCAGATTTGACACTGTACAAACAATCCATACTGGTGGTGACCTGTTTTGGCATTGTACATATTGTATGTATCTGGATTGCACCTTACAGTTATTTCATTTTTATATTTTGCACCTACTGTTATGTTATATACATAGTCTTGTATATATTTGCTCTCTTACAACTTTGTATTGTAACTGCTGCACAGCAGTTTCCCTCTTTATAAATAAGCTTTTATTTTTATTTATTTATAAATGCTGTGCTAACTTTAACTAGTTGGGCAGTTTAATCTACACTAATGCATCATTAAAAATGTAGTGGAGTAAAAAGTACAATATTTCCCTCTTGAGATGTAGTGGAGTATAAGTATAAAGTTGCATAAAATGGAAATACTCAAGTAAAGTACAAGTACCTTGAATTTGTACTCAGTAAATGTTCATATTAGTGAAAATAAAATGACTGTTTGACATGTTTGAAAGGGGCCATCGTCTCAAGCCAAGGCAGCAGCACAAACCGTCCCCGTCCCCGTCCTCATGGGAGTGAGCAGAGCAGAGTGCACCAGTCTGGGCTGCAGCAGCACCCTCACCACCATGAAGCCATGAGAACAAGAAGGTAATGCATTTCATATATTTTAGCACTGAACTTGCTATTCCTACATTTGGCAGTACAACAAGATCAAACGATGGCTTCGTCCTGTAGAGTGTGAACATCTGATATTTGAGTTTTGGCATTTTTTCCATAGTGGTTCTTCTATCTGCTCTTATGCTGATATAATAGCTGATAAAAATGCAAATACTTTTAAATACATTATATTTGTAGATTTATATGACATTTATTTAAATCAAGAAATATTTGTATGTGTGTATCAGAAATACATTCATGAACCCCCGTTTAAAAAAAATAGAGATAATAGATAATATTTTTGTGTGCACTGAAAAATACGAGTACAATTAGAGAGTAATTTATATAAATCACGAAATACATCTGTGACCCATCTTATTCTGTATGCATTGGTAGATTCCTGCCATTTTCAAACAGGAGAACATACAGTACGCACTGTAAATGTCAAATTCTCCCTCAACTATCCACCAAAACCAGTTTCAGAACAAGCCGGGATCATGGTTCATCTTATATCTACAACAACTAGGATTTTGGAGAGGTGGCAGGTCACGTCATCATCTAAAGTTGTGCTGATTGGACAGTTACATATCCTGATTCTAAAGTCTTAAGAATTAATTTCTTCATTTGGTTAATACATGACTGCCGTAGTCTCCACCTTACTGTCTTTACTCGGGTAATTGTTAAAAGCTTAGGCCATGTTACACAGCAACTCTGTAAACGTAGTCCCTTGTTAAAGGGTTTATTTTCCCGTTGTGTATGTCACAGGCTGCTGCTTCCCTCACCATTCACACACCAACCTGTTCATGCCAGGAAGGTTACCCCAGAAGTAGCGGGCGCGGTGGGCAGCAGACACCTCCTTGGCATCGATCATCACTGGGTTGCACTGAAAGTGAAGCAGATGACAAAAGACACCAGGAACCAAGGTAAGATGCTGTTTTACAGACAGTGTATTACAATAGTGTGGCACAGTATTACTGGAAGAGAAAGAAAATCCTTGTATAGTTTTGATTGACTAAAAACTATTTAGCATCAGGGGAAAACTTCCAAAATGTCAGCTTCAATGCATTTCCACAGTATTCATCATTTAAATAGAGTTTCAAAAGTGGAGAATATTTTTAAACCTATAGCTGACCAGGTCTTTACATGACAAAATGCAATATAGAGAGTGTCTAGAGTACATTAAACATAGCCCATTAAAATGATCACATCAAGATTAAGAGCGTCGGTGCTGCCTTCTCGTGATCCGTGTCTAAAGATGATGAATTAGTGCCACAAGGGGGCATTCATAAGCCATCAATCCTGGTGTCACATCATACTGTATCTACACTACAGTCGGTAGAAGTTATGACCTGTAAAGATAGATAAAGTAGTTATTTAGCAACAAGTTGAGCGGACAGAGAGAAGCTGACCTCTAAAAAGCGAGATATGTCCCTCTTATCGCTGACGCCCATGGCAACCACGTTTTCAAAGAGCCAGAAGAAAGGCCGGTTCTCCCCGTCCTTCGGCCGAGCCTCGTGGAGCAGCCTGTAAAACTCAAAGAACAGCCGGCCGGTGCCCTCTGCGGGAGAGAAATCATACTTTTGTCTATTCAGATGATCAACTTGTTGGTATTTGAAAGACTTTGACTTGACATCACAAAGAAAGTCATAACAGTGAACTGTAAACCTACCATAAAGACCTTTCCTAGCAGGATTGACTATAGAGAGGTCGTTGCATGGGCTTCCACCAATAACTAGGTCAAAAGGACCCCACTCCTGTATCTGTATACAGATAAGATACAGAGTCAGAAACACAGAGGTAAAGACACAGACAGTATAGATAAGATAACGGGATCCAACTTTAAATTCCTCTAAGTTTCAGCTATTTTGTGCAAAAAAGAATCATTCTACTTGTAGAGTCCGGTGGATGCTTTTAAACATGTCTACTGTGTTTTAGTCTTATCCATGGTAATTGGGCATGGTAACAATATTATTTGTTTTTTTCTTGAAAATATTGCCAGTGAACTGTATATCCGGCATGTTAAGGAACCTTGATAGGCAGTCATAAGAAGACTACAGATTTTATATTTGGGAGGGTTGGAAAAGAAGAGCCAGTGCTGGGTCTCATGCATCATGCAACATTTTTTGTATTTTTATCCTAAAATTCTCTTACATTTTTCTGTGAGGTTTTCTCATGAGTGCTTGCCAAAAACCAAAATGCTCTTTAACTGCAAAAAAAACCCTCGTAAATCACAAATCCCTTGTTTCAGCCTAATGTGTGCCACCTCTTGAGGTGCACGATTGTGAGATTTGATTATAAGCATAATTTCCACCTCTGAAACTACCATATTAAGCTTCATGTTCTGCTCCATTTGTGGGCAAGTTTCATTCACAAAAATGTTACCGCATCGTAAAAAAAGAAGAATTTTACACCGCAGAGCTTCGAGTCCTTCCGTCTGCTCCAGTCTGAGTCAGTTAGTGTTGACAGTCGGGAGATACAATGATACAGTGTGTGGTGTTGAGAAAATCGAATAGTTTGCCGGTTGTTCTCATTATGACTATTTTGAACATGTTTCATATTTACAACTGGAGTCGTAACCACTGACATCACAGAGTTTACAGTCTCCATCCACCAGCTCATCCAGTTTTCATTATAGTTTTTTCTACACAGTTTCTCTTTTCAATAAATGCGTGTTTCTGTTTTGGTGCAGGAACGTGCAAGAATTTCATATTTTTGCCAGATTTCTGCGGTTACTTAGCAACACATCTGTAATCATAGCAAACGATCACTCAGTGCGTTGTCCTTGTATTTACTCAGTCGTTCAAAATGTGCTCATTTCCCCACATTTAAGACAAAAACAAAAACTGTGCATGTTAACAGCCGTATGTTTGCATAAGCCAACTCCTTATATGAATGTGTGGCGTGGTACAACTGAAAAAGACCATGCACCCTTCACATAACAACTCACATGTTTGCGCGTGACGTTCCTCACATCGCCAACATACATGATGCGACCCTGATGCCGGACGATACCCACAGTGATGGAGTCTTCGCACACTTCAGAAGCTACGTATCGATCCACTTGGATTCCAAGTTCTTTCAGCACCAATAGTCCTGCACAGGACGGAGGTCAAAGGTCAGACAGAACAATAGACAACTGAGGACACTGTGCACGATTTAAAAAAGCAATAACTGGTGATGTGTAGCTCTGGAGCTGCGTCTGGTTTCAAAACAAATCATACGCTGAGTAATACTGAAAATGACCACTGAAATCCTCCATTTAATACTCAGACTCAACCTGCATCAGTCTCCACTCATCAATATTATGATTTGATTTCAGTCACACATTGACTGAAAACTCTTACAATGACTATGATGGTGTTATTAGATGAAACTTAATGTGTGATTCTTGATGGACAACAAAGATACTACTAGTAAAGTAGTAAAAAGTAAAAAAAAAAATAAAAAAAAAAAATATTACATCGAACATGCTAACGCACATTCAACAGCATCATCCAGATGTGCCAATCACTGAGACAAGGTAAAACATAACCGGAGCCCAACTCCCGAGTGATTCAGTTGTTTGTTAAATTCCTCCTTTTGTTTACCTGTAAATTAACTCTTGTTTTCATTATGAATTTATTTAACATTTAATTACATGCATTGTAGTGTAAAACAAGAGGGGCCGAGCCTCATGGAAAAAAAGATAAAACATGAATATAGCTGTTGTGGTGGTTGCATGCCATCTCCTGTGGTTGTCTTGTCAATAGCATTGTATCATAATATTGTGGTTATAGCGACAGGCCTATATATCATGACATGAAAGTCAACTAAATGGATGACTTTCATCGGAGGGCAACTGTTGTAAAGTGATACAAACAGAACATACTTTGATTAGAGAAAGAGGATCCAGTTCTTGTCTAACCTGTTGCTATGCCGTCAAATAGTGACAGGACACGAATGGGCTTCCTCTTCTCCACCATGACTGGGGGGTAAACCTTTGGTGCATCCTGAAATACAACACACAGAGAGAGAGGAGGGGGGGTGGGGGGGAGAGAAAATGAGACACACACAGGGACAAAAAGACTCCTCTGTGAGACAGTTAGTGAGATTTATAGTCTAAAGGCCCATTACTCACAAAATCTTGGTCATGATTATTTGCGAAGAAGTGCTGTAGACGGCTGGGCCAGTCAGTGCGACGCCCCAGGAGACCAAACACGCTCTTCTGACCACACATGTAGCAGTTCCACGGGTCTTCTTTGATGGCTGCGTGGGCCGCTCCCTGACCGACGAGGAGGTCGACACACTCCACACAGAAACACCTGAACACAGGCCAGCGGGGTTGATTAGTACAGTTTGATATATCTACCTCGTGTCTTTTTGAGTTTATTTGAGTCAATCCCACAAACACAATCCTGTTGCTGTAAATACTCACTCCTGCACCAAATTAATTCGCAATTTCCCAATAAAAGCACTATTTACTCCTGTCTTAGTAAAGTTTGAACAAATAACAACGCCCTGCTGTTTCAGGAAATGATTCAGCCTTTTTTAAAGGGCTTGGAGCTGCCACAGACAGGGAAGTGAAATCAAAATTTAGTGAGAATTGCGCTAATGTATTGTTGGTTTCTGTCTTATTTTTTGTCACAGTTTTGTTTATTGAAATTTAAATTGATCAGCAGTTCAGTACCCATTTCCAGACAGGTAGTACACAGGTAAATACCTCTATACATGGAGATATGATAATAGTGATAAGAGATATTAAGTTAAAGAGGAAAACAGTAAATGAATAAATAATGTTATATGAATAATGTTTTATGTTTTGTACTCCACACCACTATGTGTGGTAAATAAATTAAAATAAATAATAATAATTGAACAAAAGAGAGATAGCAATAGTAATATTAAAAAATCTAAGTATCAAAAATATTTTAAAAATAAGTAAATCAAAAAGTAAATATAGGACAAAAAAATCAAAATACAACTTACAAGAAAAAAATAAATACATTAACTAATACAAATAACAGAAAAGGTTAAAAGAGACAATTGTATACTTATCCTTTAAAGATGGGTGTATAATAAATGATTGGCAGGTCTCTCCTCCCAAAATCAGTTTCCAAATAAGTCAGAGGTCAGAAACAGGCCACCCATCCACAAGGCCCAGTTTTAATGGTTTTGAATGAGATGAGGGAGTTTTGAGAGGCAATGAGTTATTCAAATGTCATCCAAATGTCAAATACAATCATCTAAACACACAGCAAACCTGTTGTCTGCTGTTTGGACCGACATGTTACTGACGAGGCTCAATCTAGACTTAAATCTCGTAGTCTGTGCGAGGAATCAGACTACTAACAGTCTATTCAACTGACATACAACCACACTTTATATAATATTTGTGATTATCACTGTTATGAGATTTGTGACACCACTACAAAGCCTGTAGGCTGTTATGTATTCAATATGTGCCATGATGGCACAGTCCTGTTATCTGTATTAAACAGAGCCGTACCTTGGAGGTAGTGGCATATAAACTACTGATTTGTGTAAAGATTGTGCACTTATGTCCTATGGAGATTTATTTGAACAAATGGTCTTAGGGGTAAAGAGCATTTCTGGGAATATTTACAAATTAGAAATTGTGTAACATCTAGGTTAACACAAGTGTGCACAGTGGATGAGGGAACTTTCCTACATTTTATACAGTAATGTACATTAGTCAGGTCATTGTGGGTCGAAGTTCTGGAAGTTCTGGGTGGATGGTTTAATTCAGTAACTAGTGATTTGTGTATATTCAGGGACGGATCTCAAAATACCAAACATATTGTATGAAAATGTGCCTTTTCAGTTATTACGGTGGATATGTTTACAGCCTCCAGAAATAAGTTTCTGATCTGACAGATTGGGATACTGCAGTATCCTCTGAGGCTCCGTAGATTAAAAGGTAATTCAGAAGATGGGACTTCCTCCTGAGGCCTTTTTTGGACCTTATATTTCAAAATCTACAAAGTGTCTCTATCAAGCGTAGCTAAGAACCTACTGTGTCTTTTTGTTTCATAGTGGACTGGGTCTCTCACTTCTCTATGTGCGACTTTTATTTATTTAATCTACTTTTTATTTCTTTATACCATGTCATGTAATAGTATCTGCTCCTATAATCCTGAGATGATGTAAAGATCTACTTGCTGCCATGTGCCAATCATTTAATTTAAATCAGTAAGTCAGTTTCCATCCACCTCTCTTTATGCACACAGAAATGGAGTGGAAACAGTTGATTGGATAATTGCTGTCATAAACGGTTTATCTTGATCCATTCAACTCCTATCATTTGCATAGAAGTAGCGGACGGAAACGTGCATCAATTTGCATTTTCTTTCGCTGATTTTCTGGAAATCCAATTAACCTGACAATTGTACACTTTGGTTTAAATACTATGACACTGCCAAACACAATACACACATACAGCATATTGCTTTTTTGTGCAAAAAAATGCTGTCGTGATTTACATTTACACTGTTGATGAAGACACTGTGGCTTTTGTGGTGTCTGAAGAAGAACGTCGAGACATCACTTGGTGGTAATTAAATATATGTTCATTTTTCTGGCTTTCTATCACCACCTGCTACCTCCCAGAAGAACCCAGTAGAAATCTTACCGACAGCAGTTATGGTTTCCGCACATGAGCACCTCTCGTCCTCCGCAGCAGATAGTGCAGTATGACTGGTAGCCATCGTCATCATATTGATATGCACATTCTAGGAAGCAGTTCTGTGAAAAGGAGGTAAAAAAAAAGGAGGAGAAAAAACATTTGACATATTTAAATACCAAAATTTCATGGGGTCACATCCGGCGCTGCTTGAAATATGTTGAGTTTATTATTAGCTTTGAAAGGAGCCGTGATTGTTCTTTTTACGACGCAGGAGTTGGAGGTTGAGTCCCAGACTTTTTATGACCTCTATCCTAGCTCACCTTACAGCTCTGGCACATTCCTCCAGAAAACAGCGGGTGCTCCAGGCTAACATTCAGACTTCCACAGGAGATACAGATGTCTGTAGAAAGAAGTGCAGTGTGTCAGTATTTAACGGGGTGAGGTCAGAGAGGTGTGAACACTCTGCTGCTGCTGCGATGCTCCCAACTTCACACTTCAATGAAATTATTTGAACAGCTGTGACAGAGGTGAAGATCTAATGAGCTTAGCTGGTATGTTTGGAGAGAGCTCACAAAAGAGCCAGTAGAGCAGCAAAAATCTTAATAGTTGTATTAACACTGACACATACATTTCTGCTGCTTTGCTTGTCAACAACAAGGACAAGTGTAGGTGTTTATCTCCTGGGAGCCCCCCCGGCACTTACCCTCTATGCTGCGGCACTTTTGTCTCACTTCCTGAACAAGCCGCTCTGAAAATACAACACATGATACACCTGATGAGGAATTTACAAAACCCACACTTGAAAATACATTTGTGAGGTAAACAGTTCATCATTTGTCTCTTTTCAACCTCCAATTTTAGTTTAGTTGTTTTAGTTTATTTATTTACACAAAGGGTAAATAAATAATTCAGAAGGAATAAACGATATAAACAATATAACTACAAATATAATCATGCAACCCTCCGTGTAAATCAAAAAAATGTTGTGCATAAATACAGTAATTCATTGTGTTTTTGATATAAAAGCCAGATGAAGTTCTGCTTGAAGTTGGAAATCAATTTCTTGACACATTTTTTAAAAAGGAACTGAACTCTGAAATTCTGAAATTCAAAATTGTACTTTAATGTTCTTGAGAATATTAGACTGCAGCTGATGACTATTTCTGTTTTAGTGGTTGTGAAAGGTCCTTATGTGTTAAATTACTAAAAACAGATTTTAATAGCATGTATAAACCACACATTTGCAGTGGAAAACACTTTCAAATGTTGAATGCCAAAGTTTATAAAAATGATATCTGTGCTCCCTGTACTCTACAAAATTAAATCAAAAGACATCTCTACTATGAATTAGACATTCTTTGCAACAACCTGAGGTTTCTGATGTTTCCAGCAAATAAAATATTAGATGTCAATTTACAAATATTAGTCAGATCATATATGTAAATTAGGAACCACGAAGGCCCCAAAATTGACCCCTGTGGAACACCAAATTCCAGGAGGAGCTATTATCGCAAAAGAAAAATATTCCAAAAGGATATATTTTTGGGTCCAATTTGGCATTAAATCCATCATGGCTACCTGTTTTTCACGTATGAAAGTTGGAGCATTATTACCCCTAATAGTATAAGTAAAAGGTGCATTACATGCTTATGGAGTAGTTTTTCTTGACTCATGAAATCATCCAATTTAGGGTCAAAGTTGGATAAATAATCGCATGCTAATGGATCTGATTCAGAACCAAGAGTCTGAGCAGGAGTAGATAATTGGTTAATATGAGATGTGATTATAAAAGTATAAAGAGCTTTAAAACATTTAGCATAGCATCAGAACTACAAGGTGCTTTACAGGTGCACATATAATGCAAAACCACGAATGGTTAAAAAGAAATAAATCTAAATAAAAGACCAAGCTATAGCCAACCAGATTTATATCTTTTCTAATATTAGGTTACACCGATACTGGCGTTTGTTATGGTACTGGATCAGGTGCTCATTGCCAAGACGTCCTGCAGTAATATCAATACAGCTGGTCTGGGAATAAACTCAAACAAACATATATTGATAGTCTTTGGAACAGCCTGAGCCTCTTTGCCTCGTCACATCACTCACTTCCATCTTAAACCTGCCGCTCTAATGGACCTCTTGTCCACACACTCCTTCTCCGACCACTTACTCTGATGTACAACTCTGCTGAGTCCACCCCGGAAGGAATATTGAGTTCATGACTCCTATTTAACCTAATAAATGAGGCGCCTTACCTCGTGTCCTCTCATCAATGATGTCCTTGACCTTGGGTTTCTCTGCTGTGCTTTTGCGAGGCTTTTTGGCTGGAGGAGGCGTATAGGCTGCTGCTTCAGGCTCCACCCACATCTCAGGGTAAACCTCTTTGTATGGGTTACGCTCCTCTGGGGTGCACAGCATGTCAGACAATTAATATTACAGGTGACGTTATGAATGATTTAATCACGTGCTTAATTTAAGACATTTGTAGTTCAAGAGGTCCATTAACAGCTTTTATCTGAGAGAAATAAAGGGGTTGATACCAGGGATGGGCATTGTAAGTAATTTCTACATTCGAGTCGACTACTCGCATTCAATTCTGATAGTGTACGCAAAAAAAATTTAACGCAAGAGTTAGGGTTGGGCAATTAGACGAATAATCGAATAGCGTCGGTGGCTGATTACATCGCTTGTTACTCTTTATTGGGATGATACTTATCATTTTATTTTGCTAATTTAATTATCTGCCTGAGAGCCGCTCCTCCGCAGAGCCTCTGTGTCTGCCCGTGTGCACCTGATCCGCACAGACAGAGAGCAGAGAGCAGCAGCCCAGCACATGGAGCACCAGCGGGGGGGGGGGGGGGGGGGGGGGCTGGGCGCGCGCAGCTTTTGGCTTATTATCACATTTAATTCAACCAGAGTAAGTGATTGTTGGAACAGTGGAAAGATGGTTTGTGTGAGTTTTATTTGAGTGTGAACGCCGTGTGTTTTATGATGAGTTAACAAGGCAATTAAAGTAACTTTGTTTGGTGAAACTTTCTTCAGGAGGTTGCGTGGTTTCTTTTTTTCTGTTTAATAAGGAAGATAAGTGTAAGAATACATTCCACCTTGACAGTCTGTGAGCTGAACAGCGTGTTGTGTCATCCACAGGCATACTGTTAAAATGCCGATGATTCTCCACATCACACAGATGGCGGATGTAACGGCAATCGCCGGTTACTGGGATGACAGTGGCCGGTTGGAAATTTTTAACATATCGGCCAACCCTTGTAAGAATGAGGTCCGAAATTAGTTTTTGATGACGTCTTGAAATAACATGGGATCATGGGAGTTGTTGTTTTCATTGTTTAACAACCATCACTGCTGATGAGTTTTAGTCACGTTACGTCATTTCATTCTAATGTAATGTTAGCTAACTTAACGTTAACTTGCTAACTCACCATTAGATGAGTCCACTACGCATACAGCTACTGTAGCGAATTAAATCGTGGGGTATCCCAGCACTGTTATCTGTGGTCAAAACAATCATACTAAAAATAACTTCCTGAGCGTGTTGCGTGTTGTTGTAACAGCTTGGTGGCTGCGATGAGCCACTTGTCATAGTAGCACATCGTAGTGAGATACTGACAGTTACAAAGGAGAAAAAAAGAGAAGCAAGTACTCGATACATTGAATACTGTCGCCCAAATCAAGTACTTTATGCCACTCCTAGTTAATACACATGGGAAGTTTCACAATATTGACTTCCTCTTACCTTCTGGTGGCTCTAAGGCCTGGGGTCCAGTGGGCATAAATCCTGCCATAGCCCAGTCAATCATCTGCTTGTTCAGCATTTCCACTGATTTGGAGGTTTCTGTCTCATCGCTGTCGGGGCAGGCCATGAAGGCTTTGCCTGCCCGGCTACTAGCCGCCTGTAAACACATAAAACACATTTATGACTGAAGTTCCTCCTCAATATACTCAGTGTGGGCAATGTCTCAACTTCAGCTACCTGCTATCCCCAAAAGGGATCAGAATTGTTTTCTCTTTATTCCTTATCTAAGCATTTATTCTGATTTTCTTTTTTTTTATTAATTATATTCTAATTACACTGACTTTCAGTGACATTTTTATGGTTTTATGGACAGTGCATGAACAGCCTCTGGCTACAGATGCTCAGGAAAGACTTCAAGGAATAACTGCACATATTGGAAAACACATTGTACACAAGAAGAAATAGTTCCAGTACTTGCATATGGATGAAACAAACACAATACAATATGCTAATTACTGAGCTTTAGAGGTGCTGGTAGGCTTTTTTTTTTAACATTGTACAGAGCCAGGCTAGCTGTTTGCCCCTGATTTCAGTCTTTATGCTAAGATAAGCCAATTGTCTGTTGGCTCTAGCTTAATTTTTAACATACAAATATAAAAGCAGCATCAAACTTCTCATCTAACTGAATAAGTGCATTTCCCCAAATGTCAAACTATTCCTTTACAGAAGTGAAAACAACTACAGTGGCTAGGGCTGCACAACATATAGGTTTAGACTATCAGAAGAAAACGGCACTTTAAAATGTAATTATCATTCTTTTTTTATTGGTGTGTTTTGTGTTTAGTTCAGTGTTTATTTTGTTCAATAAAAGATTGTTGTAAATATTCTTTTTTATATAATTAATAACAATAAGTATATTGTTATCGTGATATTCAATGTTATATGTTTTTCCTCATATCGTGCAGCCCTTATAGTGGCCCGTGTAAGTTAGAAAAGGAACTATACACTAGCAACTATACAATTTACTACTATACAATTTGCTATTATAAAAAAGCACTGCAATTATATAATGTTTGAGGCAATGCGCTCAGTTTAATAGGCAGATTTTTACGAGCGAATAAGGCTGTAAAGATTTTGAAACCGACTGCTCTTTTCTCACCTGTAGCACCTCATAGATGGCTTTCTTGTACATGGGCTGCTTGTTGTAAGTTGGTTGGTGAAAGGCATTATTGAAGGAACTTAAAGGCATGAGTTTCTCTACACAGACCTGTAAAAAAAAACACAGAAAATTATATGATTGTTTACTTCACAAGTTAGGAGAATTGTGTTATTGAGGCAAAAAGTGTCTTGACATTAATGACTTTTTCTGTTTATACTGGAAAGGAGCAATTGGTTGAGCAAATAAAACAAAGAAAAAATCTCATTATAAAGTGTGTGGTTGTCACTATAAACTGAAGGCTTAGCTTCTTGTGAAAAAATAAAAAATAAATCACCTGACAGCAATATTAATGTTGGCTCCAAACACTCACCACTGAGAATTTTCCGTCTCCAAACCACATGACCCATCTGGTTCCCTCGGCAGCTCTGCTCCGTCCCGTCATCCACCAGGAAACAATGCGGCCTGGCCACCACGAAAACCCTCGAAGCTTTCCCCAAACCAGCTCGCCGATGCCAAAACCACGACCGTCCTGTAGACAAAATAAAAGTCAAATCATCCGCTCTGTATTAACGTCTGGGTATAATTGTGAAACATTTTTAAACACTGTTTCAGTTTGTTTTTCTTTGGGGTGGTAAAGTCAAGTCTATTTTATTTACTCGCCACAAATCTGTAGAGCATGCGGCAGCCTCTATCCTTACACCCTTTATTCAGATTAAACCTCTTTAACAGGGAAACAATGGAAGACCAACTTAGTATAGCAAAAGTTAGATTTGAAAAAAAGTAATACAAAACCATAATATAACATATAATATATACTGTAGTGACAGTATATAAAGCTGATTACTCATACTATGAATTAGGGCTCAAATTTAGGATTACTTTCATATCAGTTAATCTGGCAGTTATGTTTTTGATTAAAAGCTTAATTTCTTTAACATTTTTGTCAATAAATTGTCAGAAAAAAAGTGAAAAATGGCCGTCACAATTTCCCAAATCCCAAGGTGACAGTCCAAAATAATATTTAACTCTTACAATCATTTAAGACAAAGATATGCAGCAGATTCTCAAGACTGAGAAGCTGGAACTAGGGGGGTATTTTTTTTGGTACGTTAAAAGTGTCATGACAAATTCAACGACAAAGTCATATATGACCAAATTATGAACTGGCTACATGACCGCAGTGTAATCATTTTCTGCCTCCTGCACTATATAATGCTTCCATTGATTGAAATATACAAACCTACCATAAAACACTCACAACACAATGTTTTCTATGCTGCATAACATAAAATGTAAATGCATCTGCATCATTTTATACACATTTCATTAAAAGCCAACATGACATATTTGGTATCTTTGTAAAATCTGGGATTTCCATGAGGCTGACAGTTAAATGTCAAATACCTGAAGTGAATAAATTCCCAAAACATGAATGGCTGCTTTAATCGACAGGGATTAACCCTGGCCTTAAACTAATAAATCCCTTTTCCTCTCTCTCTTGTAAAATCCTGCTCGTCTGCAGCCGGACATTAATCAGTGTGAATCGATATTATCTCACCTCATACTCGGGCTCGGTGTCTGCAGGTTTGGGGGACGTCTTGTCTCCACCTCCGATGGCGACGGGCTCCGGGGTCGTGGCCACAGTGGGGGAAGCGGGGTCAGTAGGCTGCTGCTGAGGCGGCTGAGGCAGCTGCTGATGTTGTTGTTGTTGTTGTTGTTGTTGTGGCAGCGACGGCTGTGATTGCTGTTGATACTGAGGCTGTGACTGAGTGTGCGATTGAGGCTGTTGTTGCTGCGGCGGCGGCTGCTGTGGCGGCGGCTGCTGCTGCTGCTGCGGTGGCGGCGGCGGCGGCGGTGGCAGTGGCGGCAGCAGCGGCTTTGAAGGCGATGGGTGCTTGATTATTGAGACTTCTTCTTTCTGGGTCTCTGTTTCATTCTCCTCGTGATCCTTCATTGCGTTCATCGCTGACATCAGTTTGGACTTTTTCTCTGCCTGAAACACAGCCCAGCAACAGCAGTGATGAGGACCGGTGTTCAGTGTTTAAGGGATATTTAATTTTTCTAAATACAAACACATTCATCTGCAAAAAATACTTTTTCAATTGAACAAAAAAGTCTCAAATGCAAGTGTTAATACAAATGGCTGTACAAGAGCGTTGCACAAAAATGCAGTGGACAGTAAAATTGAAAATAAATTATTATTTAAATCTGGAAAAATGTCAAACTTCTGCTTAGACATCTACAAATATGACCGTTTGGGAAAAATGCTCTTCCATTAATAATGAGCTTACCGGTGCTTTCACACCTGTAGTTGGTTTGAATCAGTTGGTTCATTTGTTTTTCACACAGAGAAAAAAGTGAGAACGTTCACTCTGCTTATTGGTCAGATGTGTGTGGGGGCGGGAGCAAGAAAGTAAATACAGGAAGAACGTCCTGTGTTCTGGACTGGTGCATATTTCTAATGGATGTATAATAAGAACTTAAGAACTGGCGGCTGCTGGCTGCAAATGAATACAGCTGCGGTCTCTCCGCCTCTCACCGCTGCTTCGCGGACTGTCTGTCTCCACAGAGCTGTCGCCCGGTGTCCTCACGATCTGCGGCCGTATTCACATTTACGGTCTGATAAACAGTAAATTCATCCCGAGCCCCCTGCAACAGGAGGGGTACTTGCGGAGTACAGCTGTGTTCACATCTGCCCAAACAAACCACACCAACACCGAACTAAAGGTGTAAAAGTGCCCTGAAAGTGAAAGTGATAAAACTTGACAGAAAATTGTTCTAAAAGGAATAGAATAATATATAATAATTCCACAACAAAATGCAGACCTAACAAACTCAAAATAACTTCAGAAAACCCAAACGAAACTCTTAATGTTCGACGCGATGGCGATGCCCAGCTAACCATTGCAAACACTAACCTCTGCAAAGAAGAGAAGAGTCAAATGGACGAAATGAATCAGGCGGGGGATCAAAGAAGAAAGAAAGATTGCATTAAGTGCAATCTTTGAGTGCTTGACAGTGTTCAGGTGCAATGCATGCAATTTATTACTCCAAAGTATGGAGGTTTTGCCACACAAGCAATGCTCAATAAACAAGACCTAGCAGGTTAAAAAAAAAATTCAACTTTTGGAGAAATGCAACCTGACGTCATGCTGAGGTGACCAATCACGTAATGTAATCATACATTCTTTCTGAATCATGGCCATGCAGGACTCTCAATAAAATGGTATTACTACCAAATAAATAGAGGCTGATAGCATTTGTAGCCATTCAGCTGTTCTGCTGTGTAAGTGCAGAATCTTGATTGTGGGACCCCGACAGCCTTTGTAAACATGGCTTTATCTCCGACTATAAGGCCCATTCATCAACCGCGCGGTATACAGTAACTCTATAGTGTCCAGAGCTGCAGCGGAGAGTTCACTGGGTTTGTGGTACCTGACACTGAACCGCTAGGTCGATCAGAGAGGACAAGACGCAGCCGGGACATAAGCCTCTCACAGTAAATCCCCAACAGCTGCACTCGTTCTGATGTCTCTCTCTCTCCCTCAAACACACACGGTAGGACTCACATGCACACACATGTTAACTTTCTTCTCCTCCGTGCACTCTTTTTCTTCAAAACACGCACACATTTACAGAATATATATCTGCAGTCCCATATGTAAACACGTGTTAGCCATACTATAGGCTCCGTGCACGTGAGAGCAGTGCTGCACAGCTGTGCTTACTTTCCTCACGTCTTTCTCAGGTTCTCAGGTCTCACACACACTGTAAATGTCCAGAGGTGGACTGTGTATGTGGGAAGAGGAGAAAAAAGGCAAGAAGGGGAGAGACTGAGAGAGAGTGGAGCCCAATCCTCCGTCCTTTCTCCCAGTATGACTCGTAAACAATAGCGCCTTTAAGGGGAGGTGGTGCTTTGACGGCATGGGGAGGGGTTTCGGCGCAGAAGAGTAGAAACATGTGCTCTTCAATCAAGAGGCTCTGCTGTGGTTTATAAATATCTGTACTGTAGTGCTGGACGGATGGTTCAAAGCCCTTGGCCATATGTGTTAGGCTCCTTGGCTCCAGCACAAGCACATTGGAGTTAGTGTTTCGACAGCCTGCTTGGATGTGTGGTTCCAGATGGAGAACTGCAAAAACTAACAAATGCCAATTAAACTGCTAAATGTGTTTTGTGTATGGAGAGAAACAATGTTGAAAAGTGCGGAGAGCAGTTGTTGGAAGAAATGGACTGACAGAGAATAAGCAAGGTTTTATGGATTTACTCCACAGACTGAGCTTCTTCATCTCTGGTGACCAGGGGCCGTATTACAGAAACTTCTTCACTTGCAGATCCTATCCTCGCTGTTTGGTAACCATGGTGATAAGGGTTAGGAACTGATTTAGGGAAACAGCCATTACAGATGATTAGCTCCTAAGTCAATGTTTCTATTCTAACTTAATATGGGAAAAGTGTATTACACAAGCATCCTAACTTCCCAAAATCTTCAATAAACTCTCTTAACTTTAGGATATAGTTGCTCAAAGTGCGGCCCGTGGGCCAATGGTGGCCCTCAGAAACATTTTGTGCAGCCCCGAACATGACATGAAAAGCACATTCCCTAAAGGTTCCCTAAAAACCTTTAGGAACATTTCCTAAAGATTCCCTAAAAACCTTTAGGAACATTTCCTAAAGGTTCCCTAAAAACCTTTAGAGAACGTTCCCTAAAGGTTCCCTAAAAACCTTTAGAGAACGTTCCCTAAAG
>JAOVVB010262270.1:0-18987 GCA_028570985.1 Heterobranchus longifilis | reverse complement strand
CTCCCCCCCCCCCCCCCCCCCCCCCCCCACCCCCCCACACCCCAGGGCAGAAATGTTATACTCGACATGTTGCATAATCAAATAGAAATATTTCCATATTGCAGAGCACATTCACGCTCTAATGGGATTTATTGTTTTGATGTAACGATCACATGACCCTTCCACATCACATTTTAGTACCACTCCACGTTAGGCTCTACGATTATTGTGTTTTGTGTTCATTCAAGCACTTTTGTATTGCGGGGTGTGATAAACATTTCATCCTCCAGAGACCACGGGGCATTAGTAGACATTGCATACTTTACAGTAATATGCATTCTTAGGAAATGGTGCCATCAAAAGTACAAATGTTATTGCTGTTGTAATATTTGGTTTTTCATTTTTCTCAGGGTAATTCTACCAGAAGCCACCTTTGTCCTGCTGGCCATTACTGCCCCGCTGGCACTGGTTATCCGCTCCCCTGCCCCGCAGGCTCTCTCTCCACCTCCCGAGGACTGAAGGGAGTTGATGAATGCTCCCCCTGCCCCCCTGGACTGTTCTGTGACAGGCCTGCAATAGCAGAGCTCTCAGATGCTCTCCCGTGTCATGCTGGGTAAACACTACTTTAACACCTTTCTTCTTTTCCAGTTTCAAATCTCGCCACTCGCACACACTGGAATTGTTTTGTTGTTGTCCGTAATGGGTATTATTCATATTGTTCACTTGGCTGTTTTCATCAGATCTGAAGAGAAGAAAACGGTTTTGTATATAAAAAATTTAAACTATATTTCCCAGTTTTTCTCTCCTGCTTTCGGTCTCTACCGACCGTCTACGCGCAAAGAGGTCTCCGGTCCAATATGTCAGCAAGATACCCAGTGTTCAAAAATCAATTGCAAGCCAGTGTACACATGAACTACAAAATCAGACAGATAATTGGAGACAGCAGATGGCTTTTACATGAGAGTCTGTTGAGTCTCAGCAGGAGGGGGAGCAGGTGTCTTCAGCAGGATAAAATCCACACTTGAAACACTTTGCTATCTGTTGCACTGGGTTGCAGATATCCTCTGCAATAAATACTCAGAGATAAAAAAAAACACTTTAATGTACCTGTAGCACTTCAGCGTGCTGTTTATTTAAATTCAGTTTATAAGCTGTAAATAAAAAAGATATGAGAAGAATTTGACGTAGGGGAAGCAGAATTATAGTGGCTGAGCCTCTATTCTCAAGTTTCAGATAGCTTATCAGGGCGTCCCATTTTACATCTCCATTATTATTGTACTTTTATTTAAACTGTTCTGTGAATAAACTGAAACTGGACTGAACTGAATTAAAATTCAGTCCAATTCAAATACATTTTGGCCATAGAATATTAGTTTTATTGTGTCTGACATTAATCACTGCCAATTATTAATTGCTCATTTCGGATTAGAACTTAATTACGTGACATAATGGCAACTGCATTAGCAACTACATAGCATCATGTATTTCAAACTGTTTAAATTGTCAGTAGTTGCAATCTTGGAAGAAGTCTAACTGGTTAGACTTTTATTCAATTCAATCTGAATGAAATTAACTCTCCTGAATGAATATAATTTCAGTGTCAATGTACCAAATCAGGTTTTCTAAATCATAGACTGTATAAAAGAAGTGGACGTAGCCACCGTGACGTCACCCATTGGTTTGTGGACTACTGTTTTGAAGCCTTGAGTTTGGTATTTTGGCCGTTAAGCCCGTCACCATCTTGGTTTTTTTGGAGCCAGAAGTGACCATATTTGGATGAGAGGGTGAAGCCGGGGAGGAGCGAGGGGTGGATCTAGCAGACAGCTAAAGGCTATCCACCTGTGACGGCACCCACCTGTCAGTCAAAGCGACCACGCCCTTAATAATGCATAACTTTGTGCCTTAATATAATTCAAACAGGCGAGTTGTATCAAAATTCACCCCCCCGTACAGTTGTCATGAACGAGATAATTAGACATAGAGATCAGCACTGTTTTTTTGTACCAGGCTGAAGACATTTGTATTTCTGCTGTAAAGTTGGGCATTTTAACATGGGGGTCTATGGGGATTGCCTCACTTTTGGAGCCAGCCCCAAATGGCCATTGGAGGAACTGCAGTTTTTGGCACTTCAGCGTTGGCTTCATTTTTCAGTCCTGGAGGTTGCTGCTTGAGTAAAACACTGTACACTGGAATGTTGCCCATTGAAAATCTGCCTCAATAATTTGTGGGCACATCCTGAGGGCTGTGCTCTACCCGAGAACAGTAAATACCATTTCAAAACTGAAAACCTCTCCAAAATGTTGAAATCATATTTCCTCACTGACAGACACTAATGGCTGCTTGTGGCAGTATTTGTGATGTGAAGTTTGTTATTTCCCTGTTTATGCCTACAGGTATGTGTGTCAGGGTGGCAGCTCCAGTCCCAGCCCATCTGATGTTTCCCATGGTTACCTCTGCCCCGCTGGCCATCGCTGTCCTGCTGGCTCAGCACGTGAGGTGCCCTGTGAGCCCGGCACCTACAGCCCTGCTCCCGGAGCAGCTCACTGTATAATATGCCCCAACGGGACCATGTGTTCCTCTTCAGCTACTCAAGAGCCCTCCATCTGCCCAGCTGGTGAAAATAAACTTTGATGAGCACTTACTCGTTTACGTACATCAGAAATACTTTCCACTGGTCAAATACCAATAAGTGCTCTCTTCCTATAGGCCACTTTTGTCCTGCTGGGACAGCCCTGCCTCAGCTCTGCCCCTTAGGGACTTTCAGCAACCAGACAGGAGCCCTTTCTCTCTCCGTCTGCACGCTGTGTCCCTCTGGAGTCTACTGTAGCTCATATGGAGCCTCAACACCACAAGGTGACCACAAAATGTGCACCATTATGCTAGTTAAAGCTATAATATGTAACATTTCTGCATTAAAATGTCTAAAAATGATTAGACCTGTTATATATTTTGTTGAGTTGTGTACTTACATTATCCCAAATGTTTCCAACAATGTTCGAAACCCAGAGAAATCTGTCATTTTATTCAAGGTACCGGTCCGTTACATTTGGTCGCCTGTCAATGGCGTTATGTCCCCTTTTCGCATGTGTTGTGGTTGTCTGCCAGAAGCTGTCATAAATCGACTTTTTATCCAGTTTTAAGCCACATTTTTTACGATACACTTTTTAGATCTTGGTTGTTTTTAACTATGTATTTTAACCGGGTGAAGGCTATTAGTCATCGGACATCTGGATCTTAAGTTACCAGAGAAACAAGCTGAGCAAACGTTAGCTGCAGCTCGGCTCGCAGCTCCTCCGCCGACGAGCCGAACAGTGTTGGAGAAACAGATTTTTAATGCGAAACTGCTTTATTCAGTGGTTTAAATCAACGGGTCTGGTGGCTTTGGAGAGGAGGAGACCTCTGCGGATAATTCTTCTCATGTTAAAAACCTCCACAATGAACACTGACGGAATCCTGACCAGGGGAAACTCCCATGATCCCACGCTACTTCAAGACGTCACTAAACTGCATCTTTTGTTATTGTTTTGATAGAGAGATGAAAATTACATATTGCATGTTTAAACCATTTAGTAACAAAGACACACATTGATTGTGTCTTTGTATATTTTGTCTAGGTTTGTGTTTGCAGGGTTATTTCTGCCAAGGTGGAGCCGTGGAGCCAACGCCGCAGAGCTCTGACAACTCCTCCAGGAATGGCCCTTGCCCCGTGGGCCACTACTGTCCAGCAGGGTGTCTCTCCCCAATTCCATGTCCTCTTGGCAGTATTCGCGAAACCATCGGTACACCTACTGTTTACACCACTGGTTTTCAAAGTCTGAGACTGTGGACCTCCCCTCAGACAAAGCTTGGAAAAAGGCACCCCCTCACCCCCTGCTTAGTTAATTTGTTTAGTTTCACACAATTCCTGGATGCCTCTGGGATCATGCTTATTTTATTTGATCCCATAGACACTCAACAATTGAGCCCAGATAACCTAATATTGCTGTTTGACATAACTTCAGACCAACTACATATATCTCTTTAACCAAATCACACACATGTAAACTATTCTGTGTGATCTTCTTTTGATAACTAATATTCTTTCACTTCCATTCACTGAGCCTCCGCTGGACCTTTGTGGAGCCCCGCCTCCCACTTTGAAATCCTCTGGTTTACACTCATCATGAAATGGCATTTTTTCCCCGTTAGTGTCGCACCATTGTGCGATGAATTGATTAATTTGATATCCATATCATCTCTTTAATTAGGAGCTACATTTGCATTTGAAAGAGGTCCTAATGGGCTCTCTTGTTAGCTGCTTGTCTGATCTGCATCACTGATGTCATAGGAGGGGTGTCCATGGAGAGCTGCTCTGCCTGTCCTGCTGGTCACTACTGCTCCACTGAGGGTCTGGCCAAACCCAGTGGCCCCTGTGCTGCTGGTTTCTTCTGCCCTTTTGACTTCTCTTCAACCACTCCATATGCCTTCCTCTGTTCCAAGGTAAGGGTTATTGATATACTATTTCATTATTTTTCACTCCGTATTCTCTTTCTTGCATTGATTTTCCTTCCCTCTTCTTCCCATTGTTCTCATTGTTTTTCCACAGTATCTCTCCCAGAGAAGCTTGTGCCATGGTGATTATTATTAATGACCTGCTGCACTGAATCCCACCCTCCTTTGTCATTTCCACTCTCTACAGGGCCACTACTGTCCAGAAGGCTCTGCCATGGCCCTGCCCTGTCCGACAGGAGAGTACCAGCCGAACCCGGGCTCAGAGAGCTGCATCCCATGCCGACCTGGGTTCTACTGTGAGGAGGCCATTGTGGGAGAGCCGTGGCCCTGCCCACCGCACTCATTCTGCCCTGCAGGTACTCTAAAAGGACCATTTTGACTACAGGGGATGGCATCTATAATTAATTTAATTTATTATTAAACCATCCCAAAGAACACAAAAAATGCATCTCAGACCAATGTTCATTTCATTGACGAAAACTATGACAAAAAATCTTCGTCAATTACCTTTTTTTTATGTGTTATTATGAATCCCAATGTACAATGGCAATGGCGGCCTGTGGTGGATTCTGCAATATTTTAATGCTACACAAAGTAAAACAGCAGGAAAACACCCAGTGGAGCTAAACACTGACCCAGCAGCTTCTGCAGCTGCAGAGGGGATTTCAGGCCAAGACAGTGTAAGCCTGCTCATATTAAAGTTAACGTTACCAGTTAACGTTAGCTAACGTTAGACTGTTTGACGTTAATGTCACAGTTACCACTAGTTAACGAGTCAGCAGCCGACGTTTGCATTTTACAGTGAGTGATCTGACAGTAACGTCAAAACTCCACAACAGCTCAAATCATATTAACATTAAACCACTGACTTAGCCTACTTAGCCTACTCCTCTTCATCTCGTCATCTACTTTAGAATCTTTATAGATGAATAAGAAGATTGATGATGAATCATTTGTATGATGTTTGATTTATGTTAAAGAGCCTCCGTTTTTAACCACGTTAACATGTCTATACAGTATGGTGTATAGTATGGTTGTACTATATAGTATGTAGTGTATGGTTTTATTTGCCACAAGCAATGATGGGCGGGGCTTGAGGCCAGATCCAGAATTTCTTAATGAGGGAGCAAGGTAGTGCTTCCAGCGCCTTTTCATCATTTCTTTTGTGAAAAAGCCATGTTAAATAAATATTTTTTACGGTATTTTTTAAAGTATTTTTACACACTTAAAAATGTGTCGGGAGGAGATCTTTAAGGCCTACTTACAATTTCCGATACCTGTATTAGCCTGATTTAATTACTTTTAAGAGAGAAAACATTTTGACTAAAAGTGACTAAAACTGGACTGAAAGTATGAAGGAAAAAAATGACTAAAATGTGACAAAAACGAATGAGCATTTTGATCTAACTAAGACTAAATCTAAAATAGTTGCCAAAATTAACACTCTCTCAGACTCATGTTATACTGTAAAAAAAACAACAACATATTAATTTGTAGTAATTACTATGTAATAAATCATGCTGTCATTGTCCTATCTTCTGCATGTGTTTTTTCTCCAGGCACAATGGTGCCTCAGCTCTGCCCTAATGGGACATACACTCATTCAAACCAGGGAGGGCTACAAGAAGAGAGAGAGTGCTTACCCTGCCCTCCAGGGAAATTCTGCAGGTAAACTAGATGTATCACAGCTCTGGTGCATGCATGCATGCACACAGACAGACAGACAGAGACAGACAGACAGGCGTACATACAATTAGGCACACAGACATCCTGTACATACACACATGGACACATGCTAAAAGGCAAACATTCGTCTCTGCTCTAATTATACTCATAATTAGCAGAATGCAGGAGTGTATCATGTTCTGGAGTCACGGTTCGCTGAACAGCCAAATTAACACCTTAATATGCATGAATATAATGAATGTAGATATGTTAGAAACAATGTAATTATTCTGTTTATCTAATGAAGCATATGTTTTAGTGTCTTCTAAATGTCTGTGTGGGTGTATATGTGTTTCTGTGTGGTTTTGTGGATAAACTAACCCTGTGTATGTTTTCTTCAGGGCGGGTAGGATCCAGGGTGTGTGTGCTGCAGGCTATCTTTGTGTTTCTGGGAGTGCAGATTTCACTCCTCAGGGACCATTGCCTAATCTGACCCAGTGCCAGTGGGGCATGCAGTGTGCTGGACCATGTCCACCAGGTAAAATACATCAATTCTTGATAAAACAAAACAAAACTGAACACTACCAATACTTGATATTTATATTTGAAAAGTTAATTTGCAAAAACAGATAAAAGCCTTTCTTAAAATGAATAAACCAGCACCAGTTTGATTGATATTCCCTTCAGTGCACAATAAAAAAAACATGATTTATGAAAATCTAAATATTTTTGAGATATCTTGTCAAAACAACCAAACACCAGTTTGATTGCTATCCCCTGGACTGGACATTAAAAAAAAAAAAAAAAAACATGATTAAGGAAAATCAAAAACGAAGGTATTGGTATTTGCAAATGAACGGTTCATTTATATACATAGATTTTCATACTTAATTCTTAGATTCTTTGACTTTCAGTTCTCTCTAACTCTCCAGAGTTTATCATTTTAATCTTTAAATATTTAGAATAAATTGTTAATGCCTGTAAGTTTTTTTTTTTTTTTAATTCCAGGTTTCTTCTGTCCTGAGGGCACAGAGGAGGCGGAGTTGTGTCCCGCAAACACCATCAGAAGCTCCCCGGGAGGTGCCGGTCTCCAGGACTGCTCACCGTGCCCACCTCAGCGTTGGTGTAAACCTGGTATGAGCTGATAATTCTCTCCGTGTTTGAGTTGTTAGAAGTGTTTTTGTAGCTACGGTAATCAGATTTTCCTGTAATCAGGATACAGTTTTAATTATTAAGACGCTGTTTTTAGACAAATTGGTTTTTGAGAAGTGATGAAAAGGAATGGCTGCGTTTGAGAGAGCGATTCAGAAAATCAAAGCAGGAAGAGCGGTTAAAAAAAAAAAGGGCCTTTTTTTCTTTGGCGTGGATGAGCAGTTTCAGTCCTGAGGCGTGGGAAGCAGCATACTGCTTGCTTGCTGTCCTGCTGAGTAGTTAATTGCAGACATTGTGTGTCTCATGTGTAAACTGAATTTAAGTATATACCAGCAGGAGACTGGGTCTACAGCTACAATTGAAAATTGGAAAGAGCCAACCAGGAGAGCCCTGGATTACAAATGAGCCCGGGATCACGAAGGGTTAACAGTGTCGACATGTAGCCAGGGGCAAGGGCTTGGGTGATCGATAAAGAAATTGATTCCTCAACTGATAAACAAGGGTGTAACAAACGTCGCATGAAACGATCTCACCATGAAACCATCTGAGACATCAAATTTGAGCATTTGTTTGTTTTGCAGGAGACCCGGTGCTTCATCTGTGTCCTGCTGCTCATTACTGTGACGGTGTGCCCGGCAGCGACTTCAGCGGAGGGACGGGACCGAGGCCGTGTCCGCTGTACACCTATCGAGCTTCCCCTGGGGCCGGCAGCAAGGGTGACTGCCTGCCCTGCCCTGCTGGTTCACTCTGTAACAGCACAGGTCTGACACGCCGCAACAAACAGACCACAATGAATAATTAAAAAGATGATGTCAAATTACAAATGACGAGTTGATTTGCAAAAACAGATAAAAGCCATTCTTAAAATGAATAAACCAACACCAGCTTGATTGATATTCTCTTGAGTGCACAATAAAAATATTTTTTGAGATGTGTTATTAAAACAACCAAACACTAGTTTGATTGATATTCCCTGTGGTGGACAATGATAAAAAAACATGAGATATTGTTGTTGTTTTTTTTTTGCAAATGAACCCTTCAAATATAATGTTGACTTTTTTTTTCTCTTTTCATTCCACTACATCCTGTGCCTCTGGCAGGTTTGAATTTAGATTTGTAAAGACAGATACAAGAAAATTGCCTGCGAGGTTGTATTAATTTCAGTATGTATGTACCTACATTATGATACCAGCGCCTGAGCCTGAGATAAGAGTGGAGGAGGTTTAATGTGATGGAAGACACTGAATTTAAAACTTTCTATATCTGAAGCTAAAGTAATGATTGAGTGGTGGATTTACAAAGAACTAGAACTTCAGAAAAAAACTTTTTCTAATCCCTCAGAAATGGTTAAAGTGATCTCAAATTGAAATCATAATCTTACTTGATCTACGGTAGTGGTTTATTGCTAGCAGATGGTCTCTCTCTGATTCTTTGTATGCATAAATTAAATTATAAGTAGTAAAGAAGTCATTTTGATAAGCTTAGAGGTTCAGGTGTTTTTCCTTTAAGATCCCACTCAATGTGTATGCAGCAATTTATTTTTTGGTTATAGCGTGTGAAGTGTTGAATATGTTTTACCTAAAACTTGTATTTTCCAGGGCTTATGGACTACTCCAACAGTCCCTGCCCACCTGGTTTCTGGTGCAGTGGGTCTGGCCCCCCCATCCTCTGCCCCGCGGGCACCAAGAGGTCTCTTCCTGGAGCTGCTGCACCCGGCCAGTGTGAACCGTGTGCAGGGGGAACCTTCTGCCCAGATCCTCGGGCTACAGGGAAGCCCAATGTGGAGGGGATCCCCTGCAGGGCCTCTTATCAGTGTCCCATGGGTAGGTTCATCAACACAGTTTATAATGTTACATGGTATATTATTAGATTCTGTATGTGATAACACTGTCTCTTTTATTTTAATAAATGCCTTTGTCCTTAAGGAGAGTAATGAGGTTCTGCAGTAATGAGTTTTTGCTCATAATCCAGGTGCAGCCTCAGAGAGGCTGTGCAGAGCCGGGTCATACTGCGGACCTCAGACTGCTGAACCTCGACTCTGTCCTGAAGGGTATCTTTGTCCCGAGGGATCTCATTCCTACCACAGCCCCAAACAACTGTGAGTGCATGAGCGATCCAATGTCCTGAAACCTGGCAGGATTGACATGGAAATGAGAGGTGTTAACTGCTGAAATGACAAAAGCTTAATGGATTTGGACTCATTCTACACAGTGTGGGTTAAAGCTTTATAAATAACCCTGTTACCATGCCCCACAGCTGTCCGTTTCCCTACTACTGCCCAGCCAACAGCTCTGCCATGCAATCCTGCAAAGGGGGTTCCATGCCTGTCAACACCAGCGGGCTCAGAGGATCCAAAAACAGCTGCTGTAGTGTGTGTGAGGGGGGAACCTATCGTCCGTACCTCTCCCCCATCCTACAATGTCATCCATGTCCACCAGGATACTTCTGCCCCCCAGGTACTTAACTCAGCACCACAAATCATGACCAGCTGTGACAGCGTCGCTGGTGTTGTTTTCACCTTGTGAATCTGTGCGTGTGTGCGTGTGCAAAATGTAGTCCTGGAGACACCTACTGTAGCGAGAACTACCACAGAAGCAGCTCCGAGTACTTTGCCAGGTGTTTATTTCTGTCTGTCTGTGGAGAGATTTTGTCACCGCAGTAGTGTCACGAAACACTGGTGTGTAGTTGAGATCAAAATGAAGGCCAAGTTCAGAGATGGGTATGGTCTGGGAAAATGTGCCAGCAGTCGGGGGGGTAGAAAGTAGTGAAGGGGCCTTGCCCCCCCCCGAATTTACGCCCCTAGCCCGATAACTGTGCAAAAGATCCAATCACAGAACTTTACAGGTGTGTAGTTGAGATCAAAGTTCAAAGATGGTTGTGGTCTGAGCATGGGCGCCGCAAGTAGGAGAAGTAGGAAGTAGCCCCTGGTGTGATCCCATCGCAAGATGGTCTCTATAGTTCCAGATCTTAATGTATGTGTACAGTATTTGTTATTTCATGCCTAACTGACTTTATTTGAATTCAACAGGTACAAACCACTACAAGAGCAACCCTTGTCCTCTCGGGCATGTCTGTCCCATGGGATCTACCCAGCCAGTACCCTGCCCCCCTGGCTCCTTTGGTAACCGCACTCATGCCGGGACGGTGGGTGACTGTCACCCATGTCCAGCTGGCACCTTCAACCACCTGGCCGCTCAGAAGGCCTGTTTCCCCTGTGGCAGCTCCTCCACCTCCACAGCAGGTTAGATCCTATCAGATGTTTAACTCAGAGCACATTAAATGCTTTTATCTGAATAAATAATATGTTTCTTTTATCGTAAAGAAAACATCTCTGTCGGTCATACTGGCGTGCCGTGTCACTCCTGTCTCCTCAGGTTCTTCTTCTTGTTCCTGCATTGGTAAGAATCGTGCGTTCCAGCACTCGGATGGTTCGTGTTTGTGCAGAACTGGTTTCATCTTCTACAATGAACTGGATTTCAAAAGCTCTACCTCTGACAGCGAATTGGACTGCCAGCCTGAGGTCTGTAGCATGTAGCTGTATCAAATTTCTACTCCCACTCCCCCATCTTTAGACAGTCGACCCAAATGTATTCACGTCCGTCCAAAAATCATTTTTGTTCGTGTTTGAATTGGTAATTTCTTCCTTTCAAAAGGTTTTTATGGAAATGCAATCGAAAGTGTGAATTGATTGAAAGTCTGCCAGACAGAGCGTGTTCTTGTGTGATTGTATTGACTGGGAAAAAAAAAATCCTTAGCTGAGAGGTCAAACTGGGAATGGAGAGGTGTTTTTCGCCACTCTCAAGGGTTTGATGTTGAAGTTTTCCCAGAAGCACACCGATAACTCAGCGCTGACCGCCACACATAAATGACCAGCCTACTTTACTGTGTGGAAAACACTGCCTCGATGTTTCACGATGATTTTACTTTATAATTAGTTTTTGTGTTTACAAAAGATTTGGAAATCAATATAACACTGTGAGATGGGGGAAATACTCTTGTGCTGGTTTTCAATCATGAATGATGCAATGACCAGCAACGTCTGTGTGTCTGTGTCCCTGCTGTGCGTGCGTGCGTGTTTCAGGCGAACAGACGGTGTGCCACAGGGCAGGTACGTCTGGCAGCATCCAGAGAGTGTGTGTCACCTTCCCTCCACTCCTGCAATATCACCTGTGGACAACACGGAGGAACTCTGGATGCGGGGATGGGCATGTGAATCTCACTTCTACTTTTCAATTGAGCTTAGTCCTTCAAAACACCTTGCAAAGTCAATTACTATTTTAAAATGACCCTTAAAAAGATCCCCTCCACTCAAAATTGTGTTTTTATTCTGTTTAAGTCCCCTAAAAAAAAGTCTGACCTTGATCATACTGACTTGCCATCTTGATGCACCCTGCTCTTTTCACCGGTCAAACTAGGGTACTGCTAATATTACTACCAACACCAAATGCAGATGGAGCCCAAGAGCCTGGTCTGCTCGAGATTTCTGGCTCAAGTAAAAGGCTGTTTTTTTTTTAAATGTTAAAGGCAGTTTTTTTCTCGCCACTGTCGCGTTATAATGCTTGTTCTTGGGAATCATTGAGCCTGTTCTAGTCCTGCTCTATTTGAAAAGTGTCCTGAGATAACTTTTGTTATAATATGACACTAATTTAATTGAATAGATGCAAGAATGTAGTCCCCAAATAAGTCTCAACCTCCTAGCGTGAGCAGCGGTGATGGGCGGGGCGAGGCCAGATCCAAAATTTCTCAATGAGGGAGAAAGAGTAGATTTTCTTTTTTTTAACTTTTTTTTTCATGGGAAAACCATGTTAAAATATTAATCGAAGCAAAGAATTCTTACATACTTTAAAACTTTGTCTGGAGGGGGACTTTAAAAACTACTAAAGCAAGATGTATTACTGTTATTATCTCTAATTGCTAAATAGCCTGATATGCTACCTGTCTTTCTGTCTCTTGTCTTCTCTGCCTGCTCCTGATGCCCTAGCTGCCAGTGTGAGCGATATGTCTCCGCTGAAGAGCTTTGCAACACGTCCTGCCTTTCCAGACTTCCTCAGCTGTCTGCCCAGTTCTCGCCTGATGGACACCTGCTGCTCAGCCTCAAAGAGAGAGACAGATTGGTCTGGGCCAGGGTAAGGGAGAGGTGCAGGGCCATTGACAAACTGATGATTGGCCATACCTTACAATATAATGGATTTCTTACTTACCTTACACTTATGAATTAAATTCAATGTGTGAACGAATGAGAGGAAGGATTTACGGAAGCTGCTACCACCAGATAAAAATAAGCACAAAACTAATATTAGTGTTGTACTGATGCAGCCGAGAAACTTTTCACACTTTAGGGTCTGGAAAGGATGGCCAGTTGGCGGAAAGCTTGGCGTCGCATTTATCAGGGTCTCAGTCTCAGCAGCTCGAAAAATGTTGCAGCTGCACATTTGGTGATGTCGTTGCATTACTGTGAAGAGAAAGTGATAAATAATGAAGGAAAATGTATTTAGAAGTTCCACAAAACAGCTACTCGGTGTCATAATTTTCAGCTAGTTTCATCACCTAAGAATGTGCATGTTTTGCGTGCACTGGGTTTAGTCAGGTTTAGAGATATTTAGCAGCCCCACTCTGTTTGTCTGTGCAATAACATTTCAACACAGTCTTCTTCTCTGGGACATTTATCTACACAAACCATTCTGTGTTTAAAATGCAACCATTATTTTACCATCATCTACATGCCATTTCTTTTTTTATTGTTTTGTATTGTTTGTTATTTATCCTTTATTTAGCCAGGAAGGTCCCATTGAGATATAAGGTCTCTTTTTCCTGATCAAGAGGGCAGTATAAGCAGTTTCACATAAAAACAAATTACACATTGGAACACATAAACTACATAAAAGCAACATAAGGGAAATAGTAAAAGAAAAGAGTCATACAGGCCATAACAAAGCCTCTTACTCCACTGTGCATACTGGATTCAGTAATCAGAAAAATATACTATATGTATAAAATTCATGTAGAAACACATAGTTATTGTTTCTCCAATATGGTGAACACACTCAAACGTTCATTGCAGTGTCCATATGCAAATGGATGCCTCGAAATTAGTTCATCGATATCTTGTCTTTTATATCTTGAATTTATGTATTATGCTGTTGTATGGTGCTGTATAGTAATTCTTACTGAGCTTGTTTCTTTTTACTCCCAGACTGTAATAAATGTTTTAGGACCAGATATCCACGCAAAGACTATCGGTAAAATCCATTTGGTGGAGTTCGACCCTGAAGGGGTGTTTGGTTGGATTCCCACACAGAGAGAGCTCATCAGTCAGTTTCTGTCAGGTGACTAGATTTAACTTGTCATGTTGTCTGTGTATTACCTAAAATAAGTAGATGACGGCACGTCCCCAGTTTGGAGAAGCAGACACAGAATTTGATCCTGACACGGAAGCTAGGCAATGTAGATCAGCTGTTAGGTCATACTTTATGTGGTTTTTGGAATAAACAATACAAGAAAATAAAAATGAGTGATTATGACAGCAACAACGAGACGTCGTTCACTGTGGCGACAAGAGGATACCTTTTATGAACCAGACTAGTATAGACATGAATTTTTGCAGAGGGAGACTGAACGGGCGTCTGAATACAGATGTTTTTATTTTTGTGATTTTTTTACATGTATTGTGTTTTATATGTTATGTTTTGTTGTGTGTGGACCACCAGGAAGAGTAGCTGATACTTTGGTGGCAGCTAATGGGGATCCAATCAAATAAACAAATAAACAAATGTTCTACAGTTTAGAAAATGTAGTGCCAAAAGAAAGGGCTGTTTACGGTAAATTAAAGAGGTGAAAATATTCTAAATGTAGCGTACACTTAAACTGACTCCTCCTGGGGGCGCGCCGACCGCCATCTATTGTAGATAATACACTGATTATGGATCAGTATTTCATTCAACCCCATTTTAAAACATCCAAACTATCCCTTTTCAAGCCATTCGCTTTCTGTATCCAGTATCATTTTAATGGAAAATAGTTTAAAATGTATAACTTGATTGTCTAACAATGATTCTCCTCTGCTCAGAACCAATAGAACTCCTAAACACGAGACCCAGGAAGAGGAGAGACACAGAAGACGATGCTGTCCTTCCTCGTATCCCCAACCCCATCGCCTGTCTGTCCTCTGGTGACATGCTCATTTTCCATCTCACCATCAACCACACTGGTACCACTGATTTGTGCTTACTTTCATGTTGTTGTTTTTTTATATCATAACAGTGTAATTTCCTTTTTGTTTGAAACACAGTAATGTTGCTCTAACTTTCTTTATATATAAGAGCGCCGTCTCAGCCACTTCCCAGTGTATCAGAAAGACCACCTGTTTAACAGCAACCCCAGCTGGGACTTTGGTGCCTTCAGACGTCTGCAGATTCTCATGAAGCAGACGAACTTCAACTCTACAAGGTAGTGCTGACTTCGTACAGTTATAGTGCTTATAGTTATAATCCCATTTTGTCATCACATCCCCCTCTATACCATAAACTTCTTCTCTGTTGTTCTCCTTTTTCCCCAGGTTTGCCCATGTGTTTTCAGAAACAGGGAAGTATGTGTTTGTCGACAGTGCTGTCCCAGAGTGGAGCGTGGTGGTGGTGGTCAGTGAGGAGGGGACGGAGTGTGACCGTCGGGCCTCCGTCTTCCAGCCCATGACCCCGGCACAGCTGGTCAAGTACGGGATTGTCAAGCAGCACAGACTCAACCTTCTACCTGACTGGGGGGTGATAGCAGGTGTGTGTATCCTTACTTTGCACTATTAATGTCGACTCAACATTGTATCATGCAGGTGCATGGCTGTAATGAGTTTTTTGCCCTGCTAACTGTGTGTAGGGATCCTGATTCTCCTGCTGGTTGTAGTTGTGGTTTTGACCACCACGGTGCTGGTTCTGCGACCCGGCAAAGCAAAACTGGTCTCCCAGTGGAGGGCGAAGCCAAAGTGGCGCAGCCTTGCGGAGCCCTTCTGTCCAGTGGATTGTGTTTGCAGCGGAGACAGGTCTGTTGGCTCGACATCAGAACTGATGGTGTGTTTTATCCATGTGTCACGGTGTTTGGTGTCCTAGTATCACATACAGCAGTACGTATGTACCATTGAAAGTCACCTCCTCTCTGTCTCATTGTTCTTGTCAACCTCTAGATTTTACATTTCAGATTTGTGATAAGAGATTTTAGCATTTTAGCATTTTAGAATTTTTAGCTTCGATAATTGCAATTTTAAATTTGGGTCTATTTGTAACTCTGTAATAATGATGAAAGGTCAAAAAAACGACTTTCTATCTATCCACTAATCGACTATCTATGTAAAACAACATAAGACATATACATGTGTGGCTTTGTTTTTGTGTTTCAGCATAGTTGTCCCAAGTCTCGGGGGCCTCCTGGGCAGTAGGGGTGTAGGAGAGGGAGCAGAAGCTGAGGAGCCCGCTGTTTCAAAAGGAGGTAAGCTCACTGTTTATTACCCTGTGCTGTAGATCACACCCCTTTTTTTAAAAATGTAGTAGTAGTAGTAGTAGCCCTGACGATGCCTCTGCAACATAGTGACGGGAGGAACCCCATTTTGGTGTAACACCTACATGAAAAGGTCTTTGCAGATCTTTACAATCATTCACTGAAAGAACAGAGCAGGTCTGCCTTATTGCACGATCCAAATCTTCAAAACTTGTCATTTTCAGTGTGTAGGTTGATAGCTCGGAGGTTGTTGTTTATTTCCCGTAGCGAAGGGACTTTGAGAAGGGGAGGGACTTCCTGTCTGCACAGGAAGTGATGCTTTATCCACTCTTTAGTAAGCCTGCCAGACTAGCATAAATCAAACTAAAATGGAATGAGTCTCTGTATGACTGTCCTTCATTTTTCTTGACAACCGTTCATCCGATCATCTTCTAACTTGGCGGGTGTATTACTGAGGACCCAAGGAAGTGCAGCTTAGCCCCCTCAGTTGTATTTTTTGCCCCCTGTGTTTAAGCTATTGCCTGTATAGTATCTGTTTCTACTCCTCCACCCGCTGAGTTTGACAGAGAATCATTCACAAATTCAAAAAATATGTATCGCTCTGCTCCTGCTGTTATTATGCGAGTGCTCCGATTAATAATTTAGTCTTTGATTTTTGTTATGTTTTTGTCATTTAGCCTTTCTGAAGCGATTGCATTGTTAAATCAATGATTTTTAGTTTATGAAAAATGTGGCCCGCTCACAATTTTTTTAACAGCCCCCTCAGTCACTTCATCCTGGCGCCTGGTCTGGATCTTCGGGACGTATTTATTAGTAGTGCGTTATGTGCACACTGTGTAGTGTATTGAGTGGTCCTATTGCTCAGGACCCAAGGAAGCGCAGTGTCGAGTGTGAAGTTGTTTGGATGAGCGGTTCTCGATAGAAAGCCGCGAGCAGCAATATCGGAGGCCAAGCCATCGGTCCGTTCTGAACAGGCACGTTTTAAACGGGCACTGCACACACAAAAAACGAGATTTTCTGAAAAGTTGACATCTCGGTAATAAAATAGTCCTTATCAATATGTGTTTTTTTCATGAGTAACACGAGTCCGACACACAAAAGCAAAAAAAATAAATAAAAATCTTTCATGCATTAATTTAATGGATGAAAGGGCCAAGAGTTAAAGTGGTTTCGAGTCAAAGCTCAGCCACAGAGATAGACAAACATTTATTGTAGCGGGGAAAGCTGCTAACATTTGTAGGAATACAGAGTCAGAATTGACCACAGATTTTAATCAACCTTCCGTGACACAGTGTCAACCGACGCTCTACAGTGTGAGCATCACAAAAGCTGGTATTCAGGGCTGCCGTTCACAAACTATTACCAAGGTCAGCGCACAAAGATGCAGTTAGTGTAAGGACCAAAAAACCCGGAGCCCTGAGCAATGGACAGGGGTACAGTGATCTAATGAGCTGCCTTCGTGTTTCTCTCACAGGTCCAATGGTTCTTTTGTATAGCTTTATAACCGCTGAGGAAAGTGAGGCCATTTTAGTGCATCATTTCCCATATTCCGAGATGATGATGTCTGCATGTTTGAGAAATTGAAGAGTGGTTTCATGAGCTCCAGAATGAAGTCAAACACCTTCTATCAGTTCAGTGCAGAAATCCATCTTTGTCACCTCTCAAAGAACTGGAGGCTTTTTTAAATCTTCCAAAATCAAAACACGGTCCGTTCAGGTCTTGTATAGAAGGAAGCAGGATAAATTATACAAATTATACAAATCGAATATAACCAGTAAGAAGTAGAGCTGCTGTCATGCAAATCCTGAACACCACGTGCTTGGATTCGGAACCAAAAAATATATTGGACCAGGGCTGTTTCTAGCTTTTTCAACTCAGTTTATTCGTCAAAAAATAAATAAAAAACACCATAGTATAGTATGTCATCAAAAATCCCACAAAAACGTTATAGTATGTCATAAATTTTTTTGCAAAAATGCCGAAAATGTGTCATATTATAGTAGGTTGTCAGAAAAGCCGCAAAAAGTCACAGCATAGTATCTCATCAAAAATAAATTAAAAACGCCATAGTATAGTATGTTGAAAAAAGTCTTTAAAAAGGTCATATTATAGTAAGTTGAAAAAATTGGGAAAAAATCATAGTATATTATGTTGTAAAAAATATAAGATATATATATAAGAGCTCAGATGCACCAAAAACTTGTCGCTCCACCACTTTCCTCCAGACTGAAATATCTAAATATACTTTAGGCTCAATATCTGGAATTCCTCTTAGCTATTATCTTCCAATTTTAAAATCAGTCACCCTCCTTTCCTTTTGTATCACTTCTCCATTTCTCAGTATTCCTCCCTCCATCTTTTCCTCTATGACGTCTCTCATCCCTGCGTGTCTTTCAGTGCACGTGATCGACGGACCACTGGACCCAGTCAACCCTCATCCTTTACCAGTGAGTACCCCTGCCTCTTGATTCTTAAAACCTGTTGAGATTATCTGTAGCACGCTCATCTGATGGCAGATCTTCGCTGAATGTGAATAATGCAAATTGCTGGGAAAAGTGTAGTTTTGCAGATAATTTGAGCTCATCTTATTTTCTGCTGTATTTTCTGCTGAACTATGGAGGACAAAAAATTAATTAAGTATAAATAACTAAATAAATGTTTGAATAAATAAATAAATATGGAGATGAATAAATTAATACATGTATAAATAAATAAAAAACTTAAATAAATAGATAAAATAATAAATCAATGTTGATATAAATACAGGAATAAAAAATACGGAAATTATGACCTACCTCGTGAACATACAGACATAGAAATACATGTATTTATTTATGTCCTGTTTAATCATCAACTTCTATTTATTTGTTAATGCATTTATTCATTTATTTCTGTATTTCATGTATTTCTTTTTTTTCTGGATGTTTTTCAGCATTTATTTATTTACTTATTTATTTATGCATTTCTTTACACATTAACTTATTTCATTATTCATTTCAGCATTTATTTATTTCCGTATTTATTTATTTTTGTATTTATTCATACATTTGCTTATGTATTTATTGATGCTTAAGTCATTTTCATCCTCCATATTTAACAACATGCAGTAGATTTTATGTAAAAAGTATCGTTTTTATCTATAGGTTTCTAGAAAATAGCAATTATCGGCCTGAACTATATATCAGTCAAGCTCTTGTTTTTACTGACAGATGTATCTAT
>JAOVVB010262261.1:0-18988 GCA_028570985.1 Heterobranchus longifilis | reverse complement strand
CACACACACTTTTTCTGTCTATTCAGATGCAGTTCATGTAATCCAATCAGGGGGGAAGCAGAGTGCCAAAAGCGACAAACAAACAAACAAACAGCAGAAGAAAACACACAAGAGGAACGATCAGATGGACGGAGGAATGATTTGATCAAGATAAAACGACGAAGAGACAGACAGACGACAAGATAACCAACCGACACCAAAAAAAATCAAGTTGGAAAGAGGAGGAGAAGATGGCCGAACAGAGGGGTGGAGGGGTGCGGTGGGGAAGATGTCGTCCCGGCTGGTCGTTGTCTGAAACAACTTCTAGCGTGTGTGTGTGTGTGTGTGTGTGTGTGTGGGTGTGTGTGTGGGTAGCTTCTTTTCTGTTATACTGTCTACTTTGTGTTTTAAATCCTATCGATGGAGTGATGCTTCAGGAGAGGGAATAAGGATGAGAGAGAAAGATGAGAAGAAAGATGGAGGAGGAGGAGAGAAGAGGGGATTGAGGAAATCCTACCTCTGGTTTTCAGTCAGAAAGAAACCCGTCTGACTGCTGTGAGAGTCTCTGCTGCAGAATTAGCTTTATTTCATACTGGTGCTATTTTGTCCTCTCTGGGTTACCGTCCGCCTGCAACGGCAAGTTGGGAGCACTTAGGAGGGGACAAGTGTTTTGTTTAGTGTGCGTGGAAGTATGTGTGCTTGTACAGCAGTTGTTTCAGACAATATACCTTTACAACCGACCTCCTCCCCATCCCCTTCGTCCGCTGTCACAACTGTCCAATCAGCGAGAGATTTAGAGGCAAATCTCAAGTGTGTTTCCCCGTAATTTTCCGCTTTGTTGGGGTATCTTTGTATTTTTCAATCTGTTTTCTTCTGCAGCCGCTCCTGAATGTTATCGGGGCTTGTACAGCAATTTGTTGAACCATTTGTTAATAGTAGTTGAGCGTTTGTTGTCATGGGTTTTTAAGCTTAAGTCTTTGTTACTCATACTGCATTGTTTTCTCCTCCTAAAGCTCCAGATACACACAGAGAGACGGGGATTAGCAGTGACAACAACAACATGCTAGCACGGTACATAGTCATCGAAATTGTCTGTGAACCAAAAAATCTCAAAGCCTGGTCACAACAGAGAGTGGTACAGCGAAATTCATCCATGCGTCTACTCTAGCTGGAGAGCTAACTGCTAACACGCTAGCCAGCTGGCTACATGCTAGCACTAGTCGGCCACAATTACTCCCTGAGCCGCTTTCTATTTTCTCTGCAGTGTGTTGTTCACCTAGCATTTTATTCTCTGGATTGTACATTTAATTCTATAAAAAAAGTTATTAAAGAGAGGGTAAACAAATCTCTCTGAGCTAGCTAGTGTCAGCAGGTTTGTTAGCTTGGTTGCTAACGGGACTATAAGTTCACACAGTTTGTTCAAAAGACATAGTGTTGTCTACAAACCAACCTCCTTCCAACAGAGGAGGTTAAATAAAACGGGATGGTGCATCACAGCTAATAAGAGGCAATAACTTCATTTTGGACTCTCCGTTCCCCCCAAATGTCACCACTGTCGAGATGGATTGAATTTGGTCAATGGCAACAATTTGTAAAGTGTCACCGCTTCTTCAAATGCTGGTGTGACCAGGCATTCAGCCAGACATCATTTTACATGTTTATCTTGACACTTTTTGGGCTGCCATTACTCTTAGTAGAAGGTAAAATAGAAGACATTTGTACTTTTGTTATGCTAAAGGGCTGCAGAGTGTTTATTAGCATCATTAGCTGCCTGTTAGCACCTGGTTGACCTGTGTGTATCTGTTCTTGTCCTCATCAGCTCACCAACCAGATTCAAAGGTTTCTAAAATAAGAGCTTTTTCATTAGGTACACCCTATTGGCAGATCCACGTTCTCTACGTGCCAATGACAGCAGCACTGAGTGAGTGATTAAATGTTACTGAAATAAGTTGAATTCACTTTAAATTGCACTGATTCAAAGCGAGTGGCTTTAAGTGCGACTCTGTCTGCAGCCAAAACAACGCTGAACTTTTGGCATCACCCTCGCTCCGTGGCTCCAGGAAATTTTGGGGGATAAAATTTGACTCCTGTACGAGGTTGTGGCCAATCCTCAGCCAAAGCATCTGTCACCATGAGTTTGACTGTTGGTATATGTGTGCATAATGCATTTTTAGTGCGTGTTGTTCACATGTGTGCTTACACACTTTGTGTGTATGTTTTCCATTGAGGGCTATTTCTGAGGGTCAAATTGTGTCAAATTTTCGAGCCAAATTTGAGCCAGCGAGTTTGACACGAGATGTGCTTTGTTTTGATTTTGTAAAATCAAAATTTTGTTGCAAAATGCACATGCAAAACTTTGCACTGAAGTGACTATCCTGCCGTACGTAGAGCTGTTGCCAGTTCTCCTGGTGTGAAGAAGTTGAGAAAGAGATTTGAAGTTTGTAGAAATCGTTTGAGGTTTTACTAATAACACGTTTGTCTAATCTACCAGCCACTTTGGCAGGTGACTAAAAATAGTTTTTCCTGCCATTCTAACAATGAACTTGAACTTTTTTTGTAGTCCCATCCCCATCCCAGTCCAGTGTCTACACCCCAGTGATCGTTCAAATCTCTAGAATCTCGCTTCAGTCTCTCAACTCTGTCTAGTTGGTCTATCTCTAGAATGCTTTTTTAGCCTGCTCCGTCACTGTTTGGTATGTGTAGATATGTAAAGAAAATAATAGTACTAATAACCAGTTTCTGTCTAGATTGTCTCCTCCCACCCATCATTGTCGCTGTTGGATAGATATTGCTCTTAGACGCTTCTTGTCGCAGTCTTGTGTTAGCTTAGCCTCTCTTCAAAGTATCCTCCTTATAGAAGACCTCCTGCAGTAGGTTTCCCACCTTGTCCTCACCTCTGCCAGTGTCTAGTAACTATAGCTCTATTATCTCTCTCGGTGTCTCTGTCTTTTAGCTCCTTTCGGAGGCTCTCAGGCTTTGTGGTTCGCTTATAGCTTCGAGTGCGCTCTTTCTTCTCGCTGTTAGCATCGCTCCAGTGTCTGGTTAGATAAGGTCCTCGTCTTTTTTTTTTTTTTTTTTTCCTTTCTCTGCAACATCACCCGTCTATGTCTCTCGTTATGTCAGCAGCCTACAAACTGTCTCTGATTGGACTGTTCAGTCAGTAATCTCTATAAACCGATATCTGCATATGAATGCAGAATCTGTAAGCAATGGAAGATTTGGAATTGGAAGCTTTCTGGTTTCCGTTTGTGGTCTGAGTAGTTTTGACCAATCACGTTTGAGTGGGCTTTGGTTGCATGCAGGTAAACTGTCCAGAGAGCAAAAGATGCTGAACGCATTGGCTGAAATGCAATCTCAGAATCCATCAGCTATCGTCTGACGATGACCTAGCTTTTCATTCACTTTTTTATTTTATAGAGACGTAGTCTCGCGTAGCCAGACCTATTGCAACAGCGCTGCTGGGGGAAGGTCTGAATTCAGTTTTTCACTCCTGGATAGGGAAAAAAACTCCCTGGCCTGTTTGTATTTCCTTAAACGAATAACAATCGTCCTGGTCGGCGCCTCGACCCGGTGCCTCTGCAAAATAGTGTCGGGAGGGAAACTGTTTCGGTGGAACACCTACACGAAAATGTTGTAAACATATTCTTTGTAGATCTTTACAATCATTCACTGAAATAACAGCACAGGCCTGCCTTATCGCACGATCCAAATCTTCAAAACTCGCCATTTTCAGCATGTAGGTTGATAGCTCGGAGGCTGTTGTTGTTGTTTCCCGTAGCGAATGGGAACAAGGACTTCCTGTACGGACAGGAAGTAAGGCTTTATCCAGGCACTGTTCACCATGTAAGCCAGACTAATAGAGAAAATGCTAATCAGACTGTAAACAATGACCAGTGTGTGGAAGAGGCAGTCTTGGCCCGGATATCTGCTAGCTACACCAGAACCCCAGGAATATTGGCCGTTGCCCCCCGAGCCTAAATCGTAATCTGACCGATAGCCGACGGGTTCCGAGATTGGCTAATCAGATGCTTGGATATCCAGGACTTTTGTGACAAATGGGAAGCTTTGTTGGCTATAGGAGAGACATGGAACAAGTCAAGAACAGTATGTAGTCCACCCAGGTTTGAAATGGGCTTTCAGCAGCAGCTTTAAAGTTTGTCTGCTCAACGAGCTACTTATAAAGTTTATTCAAAAGGAAAAATGTGGCAGGTAAGGGAATTTGTGGTTTTTGTGTCTGGCCAAAACTTGAACAGAAAGTTGCTTTCTGGTGTTTCTGTCGTCCTAAAACTGAACTCCCTCTGACACCCGCGGTGTCCTAAATGAGGACTCCATCCTCAAAACCCTCCTCTACAGGGTCTAAAATACCTTTTTCTTTTGACTTCCAGCTTGGACTCTCATGTAACTATTTTCTTAATGGATGTCTTCGCTTTGGCACCAAAAGCGAGTTCTTTATTTTTCTGGGACAGCTGTCTCACTGTCTCTAATCTGGTTGTGATGAATTGGTACTTCAGAAAGAGAAGCCGTTACCGGTCGTGGCACTGATCCAGAATCAGATCATCATCGCCCTGGATCTTAAAAACAATTAATCATATCAGGTCTAAATGCAGCGCTGATGATTCCTGATGTTTTGTAATTACATCCTCAGAATACTGAATGGGCTGGCCTCGGTGTGAAGGACAGTAAAGTCCGTGCCAGGGTGTTTTCTTTATTGTCAATTTGTGTGACTTTGGTGAAATCAAACAGTGTGAACTCCCTTTCACCCAGTCGGACTAGCCTTTTCACCTTTTTTCTTTCAAGCTAAATCTACATTTTGTGTTGGTCACTTATTGGCTTTTCTTTCCTTTCCGTTTCCTAAAATTTCTCTGCATGGAATCCAGTCCTGCCTGTTGCCATGAGATCGTCTTTGTCTGTGTGTCTCAAGTGGTTTTCAAAATGGTCAAATTTTCGTGGGATAGAGAGAGCGTAGAGACTACTGTGGTTTTTTGAGTCTCATAAATGTTACTGGCTCATCTCCTTAGTGTTGATGTAACTGCCAGTAATTATCACAGCTTTATCATGTAGGTAATTTTGTTACGGTATTTATCCAGGGAGGGATTTGGCCGAGCATGCGGGCTCTTTTTTCGGCAACTCCCTCCCTCAAATTCTCACATTTACAGCTGGGACTTTCCCATGACAACCACTGTTTTTCTGTTTGTTTTTTTAAATGTTGGCTACCAACCTGGTCCGTTTGGGATCAGACCAGGCACCCTCGTGGCTAAGTTTCTCTCGACTACCACCTCTCTGCATTGTTGTAGCATGAATCTCGGTTGAGACGGATACACGGATAAACGTTGATGTCATATTAAAATGTCTGTTCTCTGCTAAGGCCAAGTGTATCAAACATTCAGAGAGCAGACTCCTCTCTGGCGAGCCATCTCTCTCTGGGGTCGGCGAGTGCATGGTTGTATCGTTGTCGATGTTTGTTGTCCTTTTTCCAAAAAGCATGATATGACAGTGATGGTGATGATGAAGATAAATTCTCTCCTCTTGTTGTCCCCCGTTTTAAATCGTCTTGTCAGGAGCCCCGGACAAGGCGTAGGGGCCGGATGGATCCCACTTTCTTGACCAATCATGTGCCGTCCATGCCCGGGACTGAATCTGACAGATGTTTGTACTGTCGATAAATGAGCCACTGTAGCAAAAACGGAGCACCAAACTTTTTTTTTTTCTCCCAAAGATGTCACATTTGTTACTTGCAGCACAGATTTGTCCTTTGGATTCTCCACTGTTGCGGCGCCACCCGGGGGTCGCTGTGCGCGTTGCAGCCGTGACAGAGAGAAATTAAAAAATTTAAAAAATCACAAAATGAAACGAACGAAAACAAAGAGAGGCTGTTTAACAGATAAATTCCCTCATTTTGTCAGTGAGTCGGTGTGTTGAATCAAAGATCTCTTGTGCACGTTCTGTTTTTTCTACATCTGTGTTTTTTGGTAAGAACCCTCGGATTGCTGCCTCACTATTCTGTATATAAAGAAATGCACACATTCACACTCACAACACAGAGCTTAAACACATACTCTCATAATCTGCAACTGCATTATTTTTCATTTATTCTTTATTTTTCTGAACGTGAAAGATATTAGCGTTATTACAGCAGTATATAGGTATGATTACTCCTCAGTGGGGACGGGCTAAACAGACAGACGATGCAGATTTCGAGGGCTGCAGACCTCCCTGTACATCAGGATCAGCCATGAATTCTCAATGATGCCAAATGTTTTTTGGAGCAGAGTACACCTTTTAATCTGTCTCTCTCTCTTCTCTGTCTCCTCCCCCCCATCTCTTTGTACATTTTTTCTATTTATTTAAAGCAGAAATATATGGATTGTATCAAGCATGGAAAGGCAAACAAATGTTACAGTTGACAACAACGAAAAAATCACAGGCTTTTATTTTACAGCAGTATATTTGTTTATTCTAGGGATCTGTTTTCTCTCTCTTTTTTTGGAAGAAATAAAAAGTCATTTTCCATTCCTACACCATTTGTCTGTTTTTCTTGAAGGAACTGCAGCCTCGACTCACCACTCAAACCGCCAAGAAAGTCTACAAATCTTTCAAATGTACTTTAAAGTCTCAGGTGATAAAAATTCAAGGCCTTGAAATGTCAAACAGTGTATCTCCTGGTTTTTAATTGCAGCACCAGAGGGCCTGAGAATGTTTTTCTTTAAATTCAGCTTCTTTTCTCGTGAAATCTCAACTCATGTTTTAACCCATCCAATATGTATTTCATTAGCTTCTATATTTTTTTTTATTTTACCGTGATTGGCACATTTTAACCTTGTTCATCCCAGAAGAATTAACTGCCTTACACTCGTTAGCACCTAAAATATGAATGCAAGGACCGCTCGTCTTCCGTCGGCCACTGTGCAGCTCCGTGCTCAGGACCGGCCCGAACATTTTTGGAGCCCTAAACAGGGTGCCACCCCATACCCCACATGCTGACCTTTTTTCTTCCCCTCTGGATGATGCGGCTGGGTCATGTCTACAAGGTAACCCTAGATTTGTGAAAACTCTGCCGAGACTCTTTTCCGACAACCCATATACCTCAACCATGCCACCAGACTTTGGCAAATCTTGGGTTACCATCTCGACACGACCAGTGCGGCGGCGCAAGGGTGCACGCCTCGCCACAAAACAGACTCGGCAAAACCAAAAACTATTTTTTTCTTAAGGGGCTTTCACTAGTCACAAAATCTTATTTTGACGTTACCGTCAAGTTGTAATACCCCAAAAACAATTTTGTTTGCATAAAAAGCACAAACAAACAAAAAACTAATATAGGCAGTTATTTAAAAATATTGGCTGCTGGTTAATAATACTGGTGTGTTATTAATATGTAGCAGAAAGGTGTCTTATAAGCTGAGTTTTTATAGTTTTGTTTCCAAATATCCATCATCCCGGGCACCGAGACTGCAGGTTGTTGCACAATAAATTATTCACTAAAGACAAAGCACTGCTGTTTGTCAGGCTCAGTATGTTTTGAGTGATATATTTCCTACTAAGATCCAGTTAATCAAAAAAACTGAAGTACGACCAAATAAATCACCCCTGACATCCGTGAGAGCTTTTGATGTGATTGTGGAACAAACGTACACAAACAGTTTCATTATTCAGAGCTCAGTGGGAGTCGGGAGATGGCAACCTGCTTTTTTTAATCCCTCGCCGTGGGAGCGCTGCAGTGGTTGTTTTGTGTAACAAAATCAGACCAGGGATATACAGGTGTGTGTGTCTGTGTCTGTGTCTGTGTGTGTGTGTGTGTGTGTGTGTGTATATATATATACATACAGGTGTATATGAAAACAGTAACTACGCACTGGGGATGAGTTGTAATTGTATGTTTTCATTTGAGGTTTTCCCACCGGGACATTTCAGAGGTGTTACTTAAGTTACTGTATAAATGTGCATGGCCAAAAGTATGTGGACACCCTTTGTTCCAGTGGAGGGAACTTTATCGACTTATCGAGGTCATGTCCACACATCGTACCATACTGCCCGTAGTGTTTACATGTGTGTTTGTTTACATAAGAATGTCAGCAACATTTTAGCCAATGCCACTCTGTAGGGCTCTTTATCATGTTTTCTCAATTTAAGGGCACTCTATAGGGCAGTTTTGGGGTCATATATGGGTGTAATAGTTATTGCATCTATGTATCTAATTGTTGCAACATATTTTAGCTCCCCTTATTGGGCCATAATCAGGCTTGTACACGTTTACACTACAAATGCTGGAATATATATTAATATGCGTAATAACACAGGCTGCTTCTCCTGAGAAAACAGGCCCATGTTTTGTCCAGACTGCAGTGGATCCAGTAAGAGAAAGTGACAGAAATCCAGAAGTTGTCAGTCCTATTGTGGCGGCTGCCAGCCCACAGCTTGTGACAACCGACGCTCCCCAGGAGGAATGTCAACCCCCACCTTCAGATAAGTTTTGACAGCTGTAAATTGAGAGAGGGAAGAGAGGAGGGAGCTGCTATTTTTATCTTTCATTCAGAGAGAGAGAGAGACCCTCTTTCTTTCTGCTCTCTCCAGAAGACGATCACCCCTTCTGGATCTCTCCTTTCTGCCTATAGGAGAAACTTCTAGAAGTCCAGCCACAGCATTAAGACCAGGAGAGACCGCCAGGTTGGAGGAAGATATCCGAAAAAGACAGACTGTAGAGTGAAGAAGAAATCCCACAAGCCAACATGGCTCTGCTGTGCTACAACAAAGGCTGTGGACTGAAGTTTGACGCTGACAAGAACAAGGACGGTAAGATCCTGTCTGTTCATTTCTGCATCTGTAAGTTAAATATTCAGTCCAGTCTGGGTTTAATCTTATGGTCAATAAAAATATATATATATATGAATCCTCAGTGGAAGTCAGTCTGTATAAAGTGAAACCACAGCCAGAAATGAAGCAGCTTGTTCTTACAGTGTTAGTAAGTGCTGCTGGTGTACAGATTGTCTTTGGTTTTCTTGGATGAGGTTCAATTTACACATTTTTCCAACTTCTGAGCTAAAATAGCACCTTTAAACCCTGTTGAAAAATACACGACCTGCAAGTTCATGACATTTTTATATAGATTTTGCACATTTTTTTCCAAACCAGTCTGATATTGGGTATATATCTGCTTTAATTTTGAAAGAATGTCCTTGTGGCCACATTTATTGGTCTTAATATACAAATCAATGTAAAATTTTGATTCTAATTTGACAAATTCATTGCAAAAAGACAAAATATATCCAGTGCAAGTGAGCAGGGATAGATTTGAGTGTTTTACTGAACACTGCAGGTGGATAGGAAACCAGATTTAGGGTCTGGATTTACTGGCCAAAAGCCGGATAAACGAAGTGTTGATTTGTGTGACGTCCAATAAGTTGTGTCCTTATTGTCACATATAGTGTGTGAGTCTGAGAGCATGTACAGTATAAAAAGCCACGTGTCTCTGGAAGCATGAGACGGTTGTCTTTCTAGCAACCGACTTCCTTTTATGGGACGCTCCCTCTCAACTCTAGTGACCCCTGTGAACAGCTGGTGCACCCTGCTGACTGTGTGTGTGTGTGTGTGTGTGTGTGTGCGCGTGCGTAAATACAGACTGACTCTTTCTTTTTCCTCCAAAAGATTCCTGTGTCTTCCATCCAGGTGTCCCCATCTTCCACGATGCTCTGAAGGTAAAACTAATAAATCAGTAAACAAATAAACAACAACACTTTTATTTAGCTAAATGTGTTTTTGTGTGTGTGTCCTCCTCCAGGGTTGGTCCTGCTGTAGGAAAAGGACAACAGACTTCTCAGAGTTTCTCTCCATTAAGGTAAAACCAAAACCTCCTCTGAATCAGTGAAAACGTAGAGGTATAAAAAGCAGTGACAGAAATTAACAAGTACAGTACATTTTTAAGGTACTTTACTTGAGTATTTCTATTTTCTGCTACTTTATACTTCTACTCCACTACATTTCAGAGGGAAATATTGTACTTTTTACTCACAAAAACAGAAATAAAACAACATTAATTTATACAGAGAAATAATAGGAGAGAGAGACATTAAAAGGTCACAGGCTGCATGGAGATGTTCTTCGTGTCTGGGCTGAAAGTCGTGCCCCCCCCCGGGGTCCGGACCTGTTAGAGGCCGGTGCTGGTGGACGGTACAAACCGCCAAAATGTCCCGAAACTGTATTTCAAACAGCAGACCTCAGTAACACGTCTGTCCGTCCTGGCGAGACGGTAAAGAAGAGAGAGAGAGAGAGAGACAGTCGGTGTCTTGTGATATTTCTGCCGGTGGGATTTCGTGTAATCCACAATTATTAGACATGTCTGAAAAACAAACAATTGTTAAACAACAAATAAATGCATACAAACTTGTCAAAACTATGATCCAAACACACGTCAAATGACATTGCCATCAATAGTATCTTCTGTTTTGATATTTTGTAAAGTACCTGTATGTGCCGCTCTGATGCTTATGTCATCATCCTGTTTATGCAACAACCTTCTTTTCTAAACTTTGAACACAAAATCAACAAAAGTTATTTGTCCAAAAAAATATTTGGAGAACGATGTGGCTTATCATGATTGTCAGGAAATTTCCTCTTTGAATGATTACACAGGAATATAATATCACATAAATAATATACAAAGTTTCAGATCCTTAAGTCAGACTCTGTTTTTGAACGCAGGGCTGCACCCACGGGTGCCACAGCAACGAGAAGCCCCAGGAGCCTCTGCGGCCGGAGGTGTCATCTGATAAGGGCGAGATTAAACACACCAACGGAGAAGAGATAATCTACCAGGGACCCAAATCTGCTGAGAAATTGCAGAAGGAGAGACCCAGGTGTGTAATTGTTACATTCCTATTATTCTAATTTGCATAAGATAACTGGAATGTGTCTTTTTGCCTCCCTGGTACTCACATGCACGCAGCTGCCTCTGTGTTGATACACGGAGGTCAGGGTGAGGTCACCTGCAACACTCCTGGAAGTAATAATTTAGTGGATAACACTGTGCATCAGCACTGCAGGCCTGTGCTGATGCCTCTGGGCGTATCTGAGCTTGTGTGTGAATTTTTTGTGTTTTTTTTGTGCAGTTCAGACGAACCCATGACCAAGCTGCCCCACAAAGTGTCTCCATCGCTGATTCAGATGCTGGAGAAACTGGAAATCAGCAAGAAAGCTGAGAATGAGAAGAAAGGTCAGTGTGTGTGTGTTTAATAGAGAGGCTTTCAGATGTAAAAAAAAAATACAACCTATTTTCCATTTCAACATCATCTACTGTGCCTTTTTTTTCCTTAATTTTTTGCTGGTCCTGAACACAACTCTGACTTGTTCACAGCAAAAATAGACTTCTATCAATAAGAAAAAAAGTATTTCTGACTATAATCAGATAATAATTATAATTATTATAATTAATCATCACAAATACCCGCATTTAAGATCTAAGGACAAAAATCTATATTGATTAAATTAAATTTAAAAAAATGATAACCAGGGCTGATCAGTCACGTGACTTGACGTTACGTCCTCTGCGTGGGGTCACGTCAGACTGCGACCCTGTGATTGCGACCCGAGTCGCAGCTTGTAACGTTCCTTGTCGAAATATGAATTCGCGCAATGCTATGAAAATGGCGATTTAATAATGTTCGGCTTCACTTGGACAAGTATAAGACACCATGGCTCGAGAAAGACCAGGACCCGGGACGTGCAAAATATGGAGTGAGTAGTAAAACGCTCGTTATTTTGTACAAGCGAGAGACACTGCTAGCTAGCTATGCTAATGGAGCTAACGGGACCGACGTGACGCCCGCGGCCAGCTGCAGTTCTTCCGTCAACAAACGTGGACCATTTCGGGTGCTGTGTCCAGAAACGAAGCCCTAACTGAGGTACTTTAGCATTTTATTCTGTGTTGCCACAGGCTGCAGCGTAGTGATACTCAACCTACGGCCCGCGGGCCAAATCTGGCCCTCGATAGAGTGCCGGGTGGCCCTGCACCATTTTCATCAGTTTGTAGTTTCAAAACGCGGAAATAAGTTAGCATTTTAGCACTTCTGGTTCCCTTGTCTCGAAGTCAGTGGTGCTTTTGCATGATCTTTGTGGAGAAATTCAGTTTTACAGATTGCTAGTCGACTAAGAATGTCTTTTAAGTGTTATAGAACTATATAGAACTAAATGTGTGTTTGTCTATGTTTTGATGCATAATTCAACAACAGTTTGTATTCTTGTAAAAAAAAAAAAAAATTATTGCAAAAATCTGCCTCTCATTAAGACATTTCTGTGTACAAGTGGCTCCCTTTATTTTCTTAAAACAAGTGAAAAAAACCTGTTTATAGAAATCAATAGGAAAAAAAGAACATTTGATTTCAGAAAGTACTTAAAACAAACAGATTTTGTTGGGAAAACGTTGAGATATTCTTAATTTTTTAAATTTATTTTTAATTTTTTAAGAAAATCAAACTTGAATGCAGACAAACGAAGGAAGATATTTTGCAGTGAGTGACAGACAGATCTTTATTTTTATTTTTTTATCTTCTTCTCTTTCTCTTCCGACAGAGAGTCAGGCGGTCATGCCCGGGACCCGATGCAAGAACTCAGGATGCAAAACAGTGAGTGTCTCTTTATTATACCCCTTTCTCACTGACCAAAAAACCCACTAACACCCGCTAACATCTGGCTTTTGTCTCCAATGGGGAAGGTTATCATCGCCATTCACTCCCGGGACAAATAACTCTGCAGTAGCCACAGGTATTTATCGGCTCCAGTTCCAATCTGCAATAATGTAAACACAGCATCGCTGGGTGAACATGCTAATTTTCACCACTTTACCTGCGTGACGCTGTGACGCCATCACAGCCGTCTGTCTCCCTCTAAGCAGCGCTCAAACACAGTTTGTAAAACTGAATAAACTGATATTTAATCTGTAACATTTCCACTGGCCTCCATGCTGCGTCACTGTTTACTAACCGGTGTGTGTGTGTGTGTGTGTGCAGGGCGAGTGCTCAGAGCGGGGAAAGAGTTTAAGTTTAATAAAGGTATAAGGTGAATGTACAGCAGAGTTTGCAGTTTTGCGTACTTTATGGAGAAGCTGTAGCAGGAAAAGATAACACCTGTTTTCCAGCACGTTTGTGACGTCGACCGTGGTCCGTGACTCACCAGGAAAAAACAGAAAGGCTCACTCATCTTGTGGCAATGGGAAAAGGGTTTATTGCCTATTTTTAGTGGGTGTTCCCGTGTTTAAAAAACCTGCATATACACGCTAAGTTTGATGGAAAGGGGGTATTATTTGTTAATTTGTGTGTGCGTGTTTGAAGGCCACTTCTGTGGCCCAAAATAGTCGACTGACATCAGCAGAGGCAATAATACAATGCACACACACACACACACACACACACACACACACACACACACACACACACACACACACAGAAGCTGCTCAGCTGTATTTCTGTGCTTCAGTTCATCTTTAATGTATTTCAGTGTTGTAAAGTTTACTAACAGCTCCATCTAGTGGACAATGCAGGTAACAACACATATGACACATGTTACTGTACTTTCACATTTTCAACCTGTTCTGGCCTGTTTATTTTCCCCCCAAATTCTTATGACTTATGACACTACATTTCAGAAGAAAATACTGTAATATTTACTCCAATAAATTCAATTGATGGCTATTGTTATTAGTTACTTTGCAGATTAGAAATTGTACATCATTGTATAAAACATGATGCATATTATAGCTTAAACATAGCTATATGCAGTTATATGACAATATAACACAGAGAGGATATTTTATTCTGCATGATGGTTAGTTTTAATACATTAAGCAAATATTAAGTAAAATATTAGAGACTTTTACTAGTAATAGTGTGTTATATTGTATTGCTTCCTTTTAAAGATAAACACTGCATGACCTCAGTGATTAGTGCGCTGTCGTGTAAATGTAATACTGTTTTCAAGATTGTAGAGGGAGATCCAAATAGAAGATTGATTATGTTTAAAAAGGTAAAAAAAAGAAAAAGATACTCTCATAGCCCCTGAAAAAAGTATTTTTGGTAACACTTTGAAGGTCATGTCTATAATGTATTATAGACATGACCTTTAAGTGTTTTTCTTTAACAGTAAATATTCATGATAAAATAATCAAACAGTAGAAGTTTAAGTTTGGGAGGGAAAAATAATATATATTTTTTAATTTATTGTTTTTACATAGGCCTACTTTTATTGCAATAAATCATACACCCACAACATGTCCAATATGTTTACATGTATTTGCAATTATTATTATGTTTTGTGTAATATACACCCGGTGCTCCAAAAAATAATACTGATCATTTTAAAAATTTAATAAATAATTTTTAGGTATATTTAAGTGTTTAGCACTCAAAAACAGTTAATCAGCTTCATCTGGAAATCTTTAAAGTAAAATAATAAAAACAGTTGGTTTTTTTGAGAAAACATCTTTTGTGACCTCGTCTGCAAAACAAGTGACCCCACTCGGGCTCCCGACCCCAGGCTTGAGAAACATTCAAACAAACACCTCACTTGACTGGTGACCTTATCGTGTGACTGATGACCAGAGGCGTGAGCAGAAACTGTAATCTGTTCCACATTATTGATCATCAGCATTGTGTTTGTGTGTTCAGGTCTACCAAGGCCCAGAGACAGACACGGAGGTCTGCACCCACCACCCCGGAGCCCCCGTCTTCCACGAGGGGTAAGGACACAGAAACACTCTGCTGCATCTTTCCACTGCTTTACTCCGGATATTACAAAAGACATCATACAAAAGCATAATTATAGTCTTTATTTGCATAACTCTCTTTTCAGACCATAATTAGAATGCTTCTGCAAAGAGATGAAACTGAAGGTCATGTAAACAAAGAGAAACATAAAAGCTAAATACAATTAATTCAACATCAGTGGCCGACTGCACAAAACACTAGGGATGCCCCGATCCGATACTCGGTGTATTGCAACTTGTGTTTTGCTAAGTCATGAGGCAGGCTTCTTTGAGTGTTGAGTTATATCCAGGATCCCATACTCTGTTTCTAACCTGTGACATTTTGTTTTTGTGAAGGTATAAGTACTGGAGCTGCTGCTGCATAAGAACAATAGATTTCAACGCTTTCCTCGACCAGAAGGGCTGCAGCACAGAGAAACACCGCTGGATCCCAAAGCAGGTACATACACCACCTGCATAACTGACAGGTAGAACAAACGTTAGCAGGGAGTGACACTGAAAACTGCCAACGCCAACAAAACAGCCTCAACATTTAAAATGACCCTTTTTTGTATTAAGATTGGTGTGCACAGCGTGCTTGTTCTTTCTCGTGTGATCTTTTCTGTGATGTTTGATCGGAAATCAGCCGTAAACACACAAGCTCTAACTTGGAGAACAAGTCTGTCGGTATCACGGTATACCAGAGTATTTACAAATCCAGACGGTATGAGTTTCAATACCGTCAAAATACAGATGCTCCCTTTTCCATTAAACTTATACAGAGATTCTGTATTAAAACTGCAGTAGACAGAAAACAAAAAAGATGCCAGAATTTGAAGCAGCTCAATCTTTGTCTCTCCCACCATAACACACAGGGCTTTCATACTGTAAAAGTAAAGTACATAGTGCTGATGTTGTTTTTAATAATAATACTTTTTCAGTGTTTGTATCAGTACTTTTTAAACATTTTAACAGTACTGCAATAATACTGACAACCGTGATCATTTTGGTCACCATAAGGTGATATGAAATTTGAATCTTCAACTCCAAATCATGTGCTACAAAAATGAAAATATCCAATCTATTTCTTTGTGACTGAGCTTTGTGTTGTGTGTGTTTTACAGAACAAGAAGAAGGTGGCGTGTCGACACGACTGGCACCAGACGGGTAATAATGTTGTCGTGACGATTTACGCCAAGAACGCAAACCCAGAAGTTTCCTGCATAGAAGCCAACCGGACAGTGGTGAGTGTTTCACACACACACACGTTGGTAAACTCTCCATTCAAGTACATTTTACTCAGGTACTGTACTTGAAGAACTTGTACTTTACCTGAGTATTTCCATTCTCTGCTACTTCTTCTACTCCACTACATTTCAGAGGGAAATATTGTACAGTATGTTTTAGGGATGCACCGATCCAACATACCTGACACCAGTGTTTAATTAGCTGCATGTCTCACTGTGTGGAAGTGACTTTCCTAACTTTGTAAAACAAAATGTAACTAATAATATGTAGATCTTCAAGTGTAAACCTTTTAAATGTAGCAACAAATTGGTCAAAACTTAACCAAGAGTTAAAATTGCAGTATATAATGTATAGAGTATATAAACATAGATTTGAATTGAATAGATCGGCCCCATTGTCACCGATACCCGATGCAGCTATTTGAGTCAATATCTGCCCGATATCTGGTCGGTGCGTCCCGAATATATATACACAGTATATTCATATTTAGTCCGACTTAAAATACAACCATGCAACTAGCATACAATAACAATAATATACATACAGTCTGTTTTAAAACAATGCACAGGTTTATGCATTAAGTCAGGGTTAATGCCCGACCAGGTGTCCATTATCAGGCTTTAATGGTGAAACCTGATTATGGACACCTCAAACGGCATTAACCCGCTGATACCATGGTCACTTGTTACCATTCATTTATATTTTCTTATACCATAGTATGGATTAATATTTATTCTGATTCGCTGCAGGGTGTTAATTGATACCTACTGAATAGTTCCAGTGACCATGGTATAAATAATAATAAATTAATCTTGTTCTTCTTGCTGATTCTCTTGTTTTCTCTCTTTTTATTCTCTCTAGCTCTCATGTCAAATACCGTTTGAGAACGATAAGGTTTTCAAGAGAGACTTCCACTTCTGGGGCGTGAGTACCTGCTAAATACACCTGCCATTACAAAATAGATGTAACTGTAATCTGTTACAGTTACAGAGAAAACATATGTCATTAAATTACAGTTAATCAAAATGTTGGTGATTACACAGGGGTTACATCCGAATATATTTTCTGTAAAAAGCTTATATGTCGAATATTAATTCTGTTGCTTTGCATCTTTTCGCCATGTATATTTTTTGGTGTATTTCCAATACTACTACACTACAGCACATTACATTTTATTATTGCACGGCCTTGTTGAATACTGCATTCTGATCACGACATTCAGAGGTCTGTCATTTCTGAAGAGCAGTCAAGTATAGCAGAGCGTTGCTATGTAAAATAGAGTGTTGCTATGTAAAATAGAGCGTTGCTATGTAAAATAGAGCGTTGCTAGGGGCGCTGTGCTGGAGGACCACGCACGTCAATCACTCCGCAGAAAGAAGTCCGGTAAATTAAACTTCAGCTGTGGCAAAACAAAACTTTGGCTTCCCGTTACTCTTTCTAATTTTATTAAAGGTTATATTGATAACATTTTTATGTAGACAAATCATTAAAAAAAAAAACACCCACAGAGCTTTTAGGAAGGTGCAGAATAAAAGTATTGCTTTTCCAAAAAATAAATATTATCCTACTGAGAATGTTGTCGGGAGTTGTCTGACATTTAGTTCTGAGTCTAACAAGTCTTGTGAGCCAATAGTATAACAGCGTTGGTGTCACGTGGTACCTCTGTGCCGTCAGCGAGCAGGTTGTCAGGTTTGACTGAGCTTGACTGCGGTACCGTTACAAATCTCAAGTCCTCAGTGACAAACTGAGGAGCAAGTCGAGGGTGAACGTTGGATTCACTTTTGATCGTTGGACTCAGCTGAAGGATTTTCAGGGCTGGAAAGCCGAGGTGGACACTTTTCTTCTTTACCAGTATGATGTGGCAACAGCTGACTTTAGCACATCTTAGCTATCGTAGCTTTATCATCCGAACAGCAATAACATATGTAAACAGAATCAACGACTACCAACAGCCGCAGTCCTTACAACCTTAACTAATGCGATGTCACCGGTTAGATTGTCAAAATTAGGAAAATAGTAAAATCTCTTGTCTTTAATTTCTGTTACCTTCAGGTGGTGGATGTCAAACAGAGCTCGGTCAACATGGTCCCATCCAAAGTGGAGGTCACCCTCCGCAAGGCCGACCAGGTGGCCTGGGGAAAACTGGAGGACCCCAACTACAAGCCTGAGCCGGAGCCCGTAGAGGACTCGTGCACCGAAACCACAGAGTCCTACCAGCCCGACTACGACATCGACGACGACGACATCAGCGACTCCGACGAGGAGTGGGCCTACGACACGGCACAGAATAAAAAACCGGAGGATAAGGACAAGGATGAGCAGAAGAAAAACGAAGACGTGCAAAACTTAAAGAGGAAGGAGGTGGAGGAGGAGATGAAGAAGGCAATGGAGGAGAAGAAGAGAGCGGAGGAGGAGAGGAAGAAGCTGGAGGAGCAGAGGAGGGAGGAGGAAGAGGGAGGCTACGAAGACATGCCAGAGCTCGAGTAACTCCTGAAAAACAAGGTGAAGATTGGCTCTGATTTGCATTGAAATAGATTTTTGTAATGAAGCAAATTAAGTGTTAATTTCTGAAATAGTTAGACTTTTGTAGCTACAAATCCAAATAAAATGTGGTACTTTGTAGGGGTGGAACAACTCACAAAATTCACAGTTCGGTTAAGTTCGGTTTTGGGGTCGTGGTTTTCGGTTCGGATCTAACTGTGTTATTTTTATATAAAAATGGCCACATTATAGACTAAAGCCACCAACATAAAGTGAAGCATAAAATCAACCAGCCTAGAGTTTTTATAACAGTACATCTGCCTCAATTCCCTCAATTCTTAATGCAAAGATTAGTTTTCTCCAATTAAAGTGAACTATTTGAAATGCATTTCTTATCAAAAGGAAAAGTGTCACTGTTATTAAAAAAAAAAAGCACACATTAGAGGCTAAAGCCATCAACATGAAACCAAACACGGTTTTCAAAACAACACTGCTCTGTTCATTCTATTTTCATGTTCTTCTGCAAGAAAAATAAAGTTCGGGAATTTGGCA
>JAOVVB010262255.1:0-18988 GCA_028570985.1 Heterobranchus longifilis | reverse complement strand
ACGGATAGCAGGGATTGATCTGCATCATACTGTGTGAGACTGGAAGTTCAGTATAACAGGAGATGTGTTTAAGTTAAAATGTCTAGTCCAGTTCGTAATTGGAGGCTCAGGTAGACTGTAGGAAACTCCAGTCCTGAACTATCGAGCGACTGAAGTCACAGGTCCTCAGAGAACAGCTGTGTGCATCAGCCGAGGACAGGACCGTCTTCATGGTAAAGTGGAACCGTACCCAGTCACCACACGTATCCCAGGCAGACCACACGGGGCATCCATGCAATGAGATCTCCAACCAGAAGCAGGACACCAGGACGAGTCAGACAGGTCCAGAGGACTTTATTTAAAAACTCTTTTCAAGTAATTTTAAATAACTGTAAAATAAAGCAATTTAATTAGCATCTGCTGTAAACATGGGAGCAACATCACCAATGGTAAGTAAAACTGCTGGGAAGCTAAGCTTGTCACTTGGCGTTTGCATTGAAGAAGCTCATGATGGACCTCCATGCACTCATCCGTGACCATATTTAGATGTGTTGAAGAAAAATTAAGAGCACCACGGTGGCTTAATGGTTAGCACTCTGGCCTTGTACCTCCATGGTCCATGTTCAATTCCCACCTCAGGTCTGTGTGCTTGGTAAGTGTCCTCCAAAAGTCCAAAGAAATGCAAGTTAGGCTAATGTGTGCCCTGCAATGGATTGGCACCCCATCCAGGGTGTACCCTGCCTCGTGCCCTAAGGCTCCTGGGATAGGCTCCAGATCCTTCACAACCATGTATACAGGATAAAGCAGTACAGACGATGAGTGAGTGAGTAAGTAAAGAAGAATAAAGGTGCATTAGATGAGTGAGTAATTGGGAGTATGTTTAAATTAACAAACACAAATAACACAGAGAATTTACACACTACATCATGTTAAAGCATCTCCTAGTCCATGATTTAAAAATGAGAAATAGTCCAGAGTTTAACTTAAAGGTGCAATAGTCGTTTTTATCTCCTACCTGGAGAATGTGATACAAAATAAAGATTTGTGTTACTGTCAGGTGTAGCTATTAATTCCTTGAGAAAACACATTCAGAAATCTGATTTAAGGTTACGAATGCTTGTTTGACTTTAAATAGATTTCATGTCTATGACACTATAAAATACCACTATAAGTGGGTTTAAAAAGAAGCCTGGGATTACAACAGTTAAACCATAGCATAGCACCAAAGATGCAGAAATTCCAATGTGACTGTTACATAATCATATAATCTTATGATTTAATTTAATAAATGCTTATCACACACAGTGATTAAATGGTAGCTCACACTTTCAGTGGCATAGGCAGCATTAAAGAGGCTAAGTACACTGACTCGGCCTCTTTGCCAAGTCCTACAAGCCAATCCATTTACAACAGCACCCAAAGGATTTGGGAAGCCAATGTAGATTTTTACACAAAGCCCGTGAACAAGCAATGCAGTAACTTGTGCAAAGAAAAACTTTTCACATGAATAGTGATCGTAACGCTAACCCGTTAAGGTAAGCTCTGGTTCATGTGTTTTGTTTCCCTTTAGCAAATTTGGGATGTAACTTCACCTGAGTACCTCTTCCATCTCTTCAGCCATCTTCTCAATCCCACCCTCTAGAGCTTTCCTGAAGTTGTTTTGAACATTGCCGCTGCATTAGTAATCTCCACTTCCTGTCGAGTCATAAAAACATAAAGTCAAGGAAATTATATTTGGCTTTGGTAGAAATGTTCTGCTTCCTGTACCTGCCATAAGTGTGATGATGGAGTCTTCCTTCCTAGACCGATCCAGACCCTCCACTGTTTCATGGTTCATCAAGAAAAAAGTACCATTATGATCACATGTTAGCACACCTCCACAGTGATGGCGTTCTTCTTCTGTGGTCTGTTCAGTGGGATGGTGGGGTAACTATCGTTTGGGGTAACCGGCAGTATCTGAGGAGCATTTTCACTTCCTGTGGGTGACGGAGGTCACTCTACAGGCACCAGAAATGATATGAGGTCCACATATTGATTACTTGCATCCTCCTCGGGCCAAAAAAGAATAATACACATATACCTTAAACAATCATGATATCTACCTAAGCTTTAAGGTTTGCTCCACAAACAAAAAATTATATATTATCGTTATAAAGGATATTTCAGTTAATACTAGAAACACACAAGCTAGGCTGGAGAAACCCAGTTCACCTTTACTATATTATATACTACCAGTCAAGTCAAGTGGGTTTTAGTTGCAATCTCTCTTTATAGCTAGAATACACTGGAACACAATGTCATTTCTCCAGGACCATGGGGCAACATAAAAGTGCTGTACACAAACCTATAACCAGTAGATATAACTATTCTCTGTATTGCAGTCAGAGATGATGCTGTTCCAGTGAGATAGCAGGTCAGTATCCTCTCCATCATTAAAGAAATTGGCGAGAATACGAGGGAGGAGACTGGCTCTCCTTAGCCCCAATTCAGGAAGTGGGGTTAGTCAGGGTTTTAGAGTCCAGGAAAAGTCCTCCGTCATGTGTGCAGTAAGAAATTTAGAGCTTTAAACTTTCTTCAAGGTTGTTCCTTTGATGTCCAGTAGTTGTGGGGCCACTCCTCTGTTTGGTCTTATCAACATTAAGAGTTGTCTTTACACCATTCTGATAGCCAGCTCACTTCTACTCTGTATGCAGACACACCATAGTTGCTAACGAGGCCACAAGTGGTAGTGTCAACATTAGTAAACTTGATGATGTGATTTGAGACGTACTTTGTAGTACAGCCATAGGATAAACAGCTGTGCAACGAGCACACGGTCCACGGATGTACCGGTGTTCAGTGTGGTGGTTCTTCTAGGGAAAGTGTATTTGTGAATATACATTATATAAATAATTGCACATCATGCAATGTTCTTTTTAGTATTATATATACAGTCAGTTGTTATTTTAAGACATGAATGCCAACTGTTCTGGAACAGTTCTTGCTCTCAAAAAGAACATCCCAGGAAAACAAGACCAGTTCATTTAGAGTTACCAGCTTCAGAAATCACCAATTAACAAACAGCAACTCAGAATAGAGCCGTTATGAAGGATTTACAGAGCATAAGTAGCAGATGCATCTTAATATTAACTCTTTAAAGCAGAATTTTGTTTATTTTGCATGGTGTAGCCTGCCACCTGCTGATCAAACAAGAAACACACAGAGCATTCAATTATGATTTAAATTAAAGTACACTATGGTTTTACTGTTGTAATCCCAGGCTTCTTTTCAAACCCTTCAAACTTTCATTATTCGAATCATTAGTTCATTCCAAAATTAAATATTTAAAATAAAATTACATAAAATTATATATTCCAAAATTGATATATTAAAGAATATATCCCTAAAATACTTCAGTTAAGAGATTTCTAGTTTAAGACATTGTTAAGAGATTTCTGGTTAAATACCACTGGATAAGACATTTCAGGTTACACTCTGTTTAAGGGATAATTGGTTAATCAGTTCCTGGTTTAGGATCACTGGCACACCCTTTGTTAAGGGATTTGTAGATTAAGAAATATGGGTTTGGGATTTCTAGTGAAAGAGTTATGATAAATAAAAAAAAAACAAGTTAAAAGATTTTTGAGTAAAGGCCAAAAATTTCAAGGATTTATGTTTGAGGGATTTCTAGTTAAAAAGAATGTCTGCTTAAGAGATTTATAGGTGTCTGTAGGTAGGTATGTTTTAAAGGGTTTCTAGTCCTCTTGTTAACAGATTGCTATTTAAAAGATTTCTGGAATCGATTTTGGGATTGTTTTCTTTTTTTTGTGAAAACCTATTTTAAGAACTCTGATTAAGGGCTTTCTGGTTAAAGGGGAACTCCACTGAAACTGTCTTAAATGACTTTACTACTGCAGTACACATTTGTATAAAACCAAAGTTGTCAGTCAAACATATAGATAATATTTTTAACATACTGTACCAGAGAACTTACCCCAAAATGTGTAATAAACCTCTAACTGTATCAGAATCATGCAGATATGGCCACTGCTTGCAGACTAAAAAAAAAATCTTCTGAGACCTGTGTAACCAATTGCTATGTTTAACAATGTTATAATAAATATGATTGATTAATTTCAGAATAATGTAAACTAATTCTTAGAACTTATCAAATGTTTAGAGAGCAGACTTTGATGTATAAGAAGACAAGTGGATACTGAAAAGTGCGTATGTGTGAATCAGTTTACTAAATTTCTATTCGAAGGTAATCACTGCAAAACTGGTTACATTCTTTATGTATATATCTATATCTATTTCAGTATCTATAAATACTGGTTCGTTGTTAAAGCACCAACAGATTTATTATTAAACTACAGTAGATGTCCCTGCAACTTTGTTCATGTGGAATTTAATTTTACCCTCATAAGCGTGTTTTTTAAAAAATGTACAGCGCCATCTGTTGAATTTTGGAATGAACAAATGATTTTTCCAAGGTCGATTTTTTTATGATATAAGCACGTTTTCCATTTAAATTTTAAAGTAGCATATCTTCTCTTCCTGTTGGCCGATTGCAATAAAAAAAGCATATATGTTACCCCAAGCTCGTTCAATACACCTGTGAAAACCCCATTAAAATTCGTTCAGTACATTTTACATGATGTGTGCACAAACAATCAGACAAACAGACAGACAAAAATTCCAAAAAACATCTTGATGTATTACTATTACTCATTTTACGTCATCCCAAAAAAATTTTCCGCAAATGTCTTCAATGTACAGACACGCAGACTTTACTGTTTTATTATGTGCATAGAAGATTTCATGAACAGCCTATTTCACTGTAGAAACACCTAATTTATACTAAAACAGATAACATTATCTTGGAAAAAGCATCCACAGATAAAAGAATCCTTTGTCATTAAAGTTTCGTCTTGCTTTTGAAGGAGCCCATGATGGCCTGCATGGTTTACTACAGGAGTAAATCAGTGTCTCTGTGCTCTGAAGGTCAGAGCTGTCAGTCATACTAGATAGCTAAACTGTTTACATCAGGTTCAAAGCTGTAACGCTATATTAAGTTATCTATGCTCTGTTTGGTAATTATACTGATAACATAAATTCTTTTCTTTCTCTTTTAGTCTTTTAGGTAAAAAAAATTGCATTCCTCCTTTCATATGTGCACTACATAAGTGAATATACAGTAACAGAAAAGGGTTAACATGTACATACAACACTACGCCCTACACAGTGCCCTATGTTTGTTGTTCATTCTAGGAAACGGGTCAGAATTCAGAAAGCATGCTGTTCCAGTGTATCAAGGACTCAGGTGGAAAATCTGAGAAATAACAGGGTTCATATCGAATGTAACAGTACACCAATACAAAGTTCACAACTGACACTGTCCAAACACTGGACTTCCTCTGTGTCTCCTCCTAAACCACACCCACTCAAACACTGTCCAAGAAGGATTTGTCTGTTATGTTCAAGTCACCTCTTAGAGTCGGTTCTGTCAAAGTGAACACTGAGATGTGATTCTTTACTCATTTCTTTTAATTGTCGATATCTGTCCACCTTTCTTTCTTTCTTTTCTAATTCTTATCCATTTTATCTCTTTTTATCCTATTCACAGAAGACTTGGCTAAATTAATAAGTTTTCAGGCTAGACTTAAACACTGAAACTGTGTCAGAATCCCAAACATTAATTGGAAGCCTATTCCATAACTTTGGGGCTTTGTAAGAAAAGGCTCTGCCCCCTGCAGGAGTTTTCATAATACACGGTACTGACAAGCAGCCTGCACCTTTGACTGATGGTAGGCATGGTGGATTACATAAAGTTTTCTGCTTCATGTAAGGACGTGATAATTCTTGCCTTGACCTTTTTTTTTAGATGACCCAACATGTGCTTCAAATGAAGTCATGATGTTTTTGTGACTTACTCCTGCCATTGTTAGTTCTGTTAGGATATCCAGAGTTACCTTTGCACTTTACAAAATCTGGTAGGTCATGTAGGTGAACCCTTGGAAGTGAAGCAATGTTCTTTTTAGTAAGTAGCGTCTTCCTTTGTGGTGACCTGCCATGGACACCCTACTTGTTCAATGTTTTACATACTTGTAGACTCATAAACACAGATGTTAGCCAGTTCCAACGATGCCTTTATATCTTTAGCTGTCACTCTGTGCTGCTCTTCGGGTCATTTTGACTGGGCGCCCACTTTTAGAGTAGTCTTCATTTGAAAAGTGTCTTCATTTGCTGTTGACTGTAGTCTGGTGAATCTCTAAAGTTTTTGAAATAACTTTGTAATCAACAATTGTAAATCAACAATTCTTGATGATAGATCCTCTGGAAGCTCTTTTTGGGGAGGCATGACTCACATTAGCGTATTCTTTTGTGTGTGGAGCAAACTTTTAGTCCATATAGCTCTAGTCCACACCTCCAAACTCATTTTCTTAACAAGACTCCAGGTATGCTAACACCTCACCCCAATTAGCTTTTTTGAATAAAGACATGAAAGATAAAAGTATATATATATGTAGTTACAAAAAAAAAAAAAATCTTGATATTAGCCAAAACCTTCTTTTCAAGAAAATAAATATAATAATTAAAAAAAAATTAAACATCTTTTAATGTCTGACATTGCTGACAAAAATCCTGTAATGCACTAAAAAGATGAAAAGGTTGTAATTTTTTTTTTTTTTTTTACAAAAATGTTACAACTGGGAGGTAGTTCCAAAAGAGGGATTGATGACCCACACCTCACTGTACAATAATGTATGAGGGAATTTTTAGGCTTGTTTTTTCTTGACCTGGCAACTCGCTCTGTTGCCATGAAATAAGCTTTCATCTCTGCAACGCTGGTTTCTGACAAAAATAAATAAATAAAATAATAATCACCAATTGACTAAATCACAATGTCGAGAAAATAGCAGGGAAGATTTATTTCTTTATTTATTCATTCAGATATTTAAATTCCCCCCCTTTTTTATAGTTATTTATTTGTCTGTTTATTTGTTGGTTTACTCTGGTTATTGGTATTATTTATTTTTATATTTTTGCTACGTTTGCTTATATTGTATAACTTCAGTTTAACTGTGGATAGTTATTTGTACAATTCAATCTTTTACACCTGAATCTTGTACTTTCATACTTTTCATATTTGTCATTTTTTTGTTATTAAATATTAATAATAATAATAATAATAATAATAATAATAATAATAATAATAATAAACGCTAGTTTCTCACCATTACACCATCACAGTTTAATTAGTTAGACTGTCTCCGAGGTGTTTTATTATTATTATTATTATTATTATTATTATTATTAGTTTAATTTTGAGAGTAAATAAAATAATAATAATACAGTGTGCGCTTTTATCAGAACTTTTATTATGCATTTTGTCTCCGAGCCCTATAGCGGAAGTCGTCAGTGCACCGTGTCTGGGTTCACACACTGTGGAAGGCGGTTTTAAGGATCAATGACCCGGGTTGCTGTGCACTCACTCCTCAGTGCGGTAGGTGCTGGTGGTTCGGGTGGTTCAGGGTGACTTTGCCGGCTTGTCGCAGTGACACATGGCGCTGAGGGCCGTCGGGCGGCTGGTGAGCGGAGTAAAGCTACGGAGACCCTGCGGCACTGTGCGGAGGAGCCCAGTCTCAGTAAGAGTCTCAGCACACACACACACACACACACACAGCACTGAGAACATAAACAGCCTGACAGCTCTCTAACACTTCAGTCTAGAGGTTTAATTATTGTGTTTACTTTCATACTTTATCTTTTACATGACAAACTTTTCCAGATCAGTTCACACTTCTTTCTTCTTCTTATTATTATTATTAGTAGTACTGGTATACATTAGTATATTTATAAAATGTTGTTGTTGTTGTTGTTGTTGTTAATAATAATAATAATAATAATATTATTAACATACTAATATATACTACTACTACTACTATTATTATTATTATTAGTAGTTTTTTTTTATTTATTTTTTTTATTATTAGTAGTAGTATTGCTGTTGATGTTTGGTAATAATAATAATGATAATAATAATAATAATAATAATAATACATCAACAATAACCCTACTACTACCAACAATAAATAATATAGTAATAATAATAATGATAATAATAATAAATTACTAGTAGTAGTAGTATTGCTGTTGATATTTGGTAATAATAATAATAATAATAATAATAATAGTAATAAAACATCAACAATAACCCTACTACTACCAACAATAAATAAAATAGCAATAATAATGATAATTATAATAATAATAATAATAATAATAATAATAATAATAATAAATTACTAGTAGTAGTAGTAGTAGTAGTAGTAGTATTGCTGTTGATGTTTGGTAATAATAATAATAATAGTAATAAAACATCAACAATAACACAACAATAAATAAAATAGCAATAATAATAATGATGATAATAATAATAAATATTATTATTATTAGTAGTAGTATATTGTTTATTGTTGTTATTATTATTTTTATTAGTAGTAGAATTGTTGATGTTTTGTGGTTGTTGTAGTTCTTATTATTATTATTATTATTATTATTAACAACAACAAAATGTCAATACTACTACTACTACTACTATTATTATTATTTAGGGTTAGGGTTAAATTACCAATTATACAGCTCACATTTCATTATACATTGTCAGTTCCAGTCCCAAGCCTGGATAAACAAACTGGCGTAAAAAACCTGTGCCAAGTCGTTGTGCTCAGATCATATGATCCGCTGTGGGGACCCCTCGATGAGGCATCAGCCGAAAGTCCAACAACAAATTGTCAGATTAGCATACATTTAAATAAATTTAGTTGTTTTTCTTTAAGGCACGGTGGTGTAGTGGTTAACACAGGGCCCTCACACCTCCAGAGGCGACGAGAGTTTGATTCTCCTCCGGGTTCTCCGGTTTCCTCCCACAGTCCAAAGATATGCAGAGTAAGCTAATTAGTGTTCCCAAATTGTCCATAGTGTGTGTGTCCATGTGCCCTGGGATGGATCTAGGGTGTACCCTGTTTTTGTGCCCTGGGATAGACCCCAGGCCCCCGCGACCCCGTACACAGGATAAGCGGTGTAGATGATGAATGAATGAAGTTGTTTTTGCATAAAGGTTGCTCTGACATTTTTAAACGTTGTCATTAAGACTTAAACTAGTTACTAAAGGCTTCAGGGTAAATAGATTTGTATGATAAGTATCTTTAACCTGTTGCATCACTCCATACAATACATTCTGACATTCTATCTTCTGAAGTTTCTGATAATCTATAAATAATAATAACTAGGCCGTTGCATAAATGCGAAGATATGTTTAAGATTTGCAAGTAAGATATGTGCCACAAATTTAGACTTTTGTGCTTTTTTTTTTTTTTCTTGCTTTATATGTTTGCTGGCATTTAACATATATTTTTTAAACCTGCTAAATAACACTCCCAGTCTTTCAGCCCACATCACCGGTTTCCTTGGCAGCCGTAAATGCCTATGCCATAACCCTGCATCCGCCACGTTTGACAGATGATGTGGTGTGCTGATATGATTTTCCATATCCTGCTCTTCCAATCATTCTTATACAAGTCTTCATTTTATCCGTCTAATCCAATCTATCTCACCAAATCTCTGTCATCTAATCTCTGGCCTTTCTGTTCTTTAGCGTTACCGGTGGTTTGTATCTTGATCTCTCTGATAGGTCAGTTTTTTTTTTTATGTATTTATTTATTTATTTTTAAAGCATAATGACGGTCTCCTTTCCTTCCATTAATATATTTTTGGAGATTACACCCAGCAAATACTAATTCAACACTTTCAACAACAACTTTGCACTGTTTTTTTCCCCCTCATTAATTAGTCATGAAAAGACATGAGCCACAACGAGCCAGTTAGTTTTTCCAATTATTTTTTTAAGCCTGTGAAAATGAAAGTACTTTTTAAAAACTTAATACTTTCCAAAGAGTTCATTACAATCTGATTAAAATCAAAGCTGAAAGTCTACAGTTTAATCGCATCTCGACTGCTCAATTTCAAATCCATTGTGGCGGTGACATTCAGAGGCGAACATAGACTGTGTGGCTGTCCAAATACTTATGGACTTGTCTTTATTTAATGCATTCACAATTTCAGGGAAAGGAGGAAAAAAAAAAACAAGAAATACAGTAAGTCCTTGACTTTAAGTTACGAATTTCCGCAGATACGAATCCGTACCTTCGCTCACGTAGCTCACGTGTATTGTACAAAAAAATAGACACGTCAGTGCACCAGATTCCAATATTTACAATTATATACAATGTTTTCAGTGTGTAACTAAATGTATAAAATGTCTAACTAGTGTATAATGCAGAACCAAAACACCAAACCTGTGTTTTTTTATCCTTCACATGGTATATTTGTGTCGAAGGTGTATAAAACTTACGAATGAATCCGATTTACAAATGTGCTGCCGGAACGCAACTTGTTCATAAGTCAGGGATTTACTGTATCATTTCTGTACCATTTCATCATTTCTCTTTTTTAATCTTTGCTATCTTTTTTTTTTTTACTTGTTTTTTTAACCAAGTGTTCTGCGTTCTACACAAAGGTTCAGGATGTTCTAACTAATTAATTTTTTTTAGAAAATGGTTAATTTCTGGATCTTAGTGTGTCTTTTTACTGTTAATGTCTAACAGTAAAAAAAAGTTTATTTAACCCAGATACTAGCTTTAGATGAATGCGTTACTCTCAGCTTCATCTGTTGAATTGTATACTTTGTCAGTATTATGAATTCAGATCACATTTAGATCACATTCATGATGAATTTCACATTTCTGTATAAGTGTTTAAAAAAAGAAATCAGTAAAAATTTATGGACGTAAAAATTTGAACGTTTGATTTATGTTAAACATTAGACAACGCTTTAGGCTTTAAACCTCTTAACCTGCTAAATTTTGCATTCTAGGATCTATTCACACTGCAGTAGTGCAAATGATTTACATCTGATATACATACTAAGTGCTAAAGTTTTATTTTGTAGAACAAGTAGAACCTGAAGACAGCAGCACTGTCGGTGATGCTTCCAGTCCTTCTTTATACTAATTTGTATTATATAGGGAATTCTTAGAAAGTAATAAAAAAAGCTAAGCCAATTCTGTTGGTTTTGACAATTTTTGGGTGATTTACTTTTGGCCTGTCTGTTCCAATACTTTTGTTCACCCGAGAAGTGGATTGTCTACTACTAAAGGTGCCATGTTTTAGGTTGTTTAACACCAAAAACAAGAATATAATATATGATCTGCAGTTCTGATACTTTTAAATGGAGGCTGTAACTCAAATCGCTGATGGCAAAAATCTAGTAACTTGGGCTTGAGTTCCTTCCCTTGTTAGTGTTAGAAACAACTGTTTCGAGAGAAGAAAGGATCTATTGATTTAAACTATTTCAAACATTGTTGTGACCTTGACCACGTTTCAGAATCTAACCTAATTTAGATATTTACAATTTATTGACCCCTTGTTCTTGGGGAACAAACAAAGATACTGTCGCCTTAGCAAGATTCTTCGACGCAGAACCCTCCAAATAAATAAAATGAAATAAAATCAATGCATTTACCCAAATAATTTGTTTTATTTCCTAAGGCACATACGCACAAGCACAAGTCCTTTATAGTCCTACAAAGAGAGTTGGTAATTGTGGGTTAAAAATATAACAAATGAACAAATTTAGGCTAAGAAGAATGATTTTGGACCTTGTTCTCTGCTTGTTTGACATGTTTTATAACCCAACGTTAGGCTCGGAGTGCTGCTTTAATCATCACGTTACCTCCACTATCTTATCTGGGATATGAAGCACTCCGGACAGCGTCTTGTGCAACCGTTGTGTTTGCACTTGACAAAGGTACTGCTTTAAAAAAAAAAAAAAAAAAACATACCCAAGTCTACATTTTGTGTGCAGGACATAAAGTACAAAAAAATAAAGAATATAAAGAAATGTTCAATTAACTCGAGGTTGTTTTTCCTTCTGTTCAGCTGAGCAAGTTGTAGAACAAGCAGACTACTTATACGGCTGTGGAGAAGTAGAGAAACTTTATCAGCTCCTGGTGCATTATAAGGACAGGTACGCTGCATGTCTTCGTATTATTCTCTCGCTCTATGAATTTCAACTTCCTAGACATAACTACAGTACCAGGAAGTGCGTGATGCCAGAAAGAGAGGCGGGCAACAAATACTTGACTTGAGTACATGTAGAGATACCTTAGGTAAAATGTTACTTGAGTAAAAGTACAGAATTAATTGCCGTCAGTATCAAAAGTTCAAGAGTGAAAATGTTTACTAATAAAACTATTCAAGTAAAATACAAATGTGTTAAATATGTACAGTGGAGGGTACTTAAGGACATTGACTGCAAGTAACACTTTTTCTGTTTTTGGCCAGAAGGTAAAAGGTAACAGAGTTTGTTACTGTACTTACCGTAAATAAGGCTGTAACGTAGCAAAATGTGGAAAAAGTGAATACTTTCTGGATGCACCGTACTTACAGTAAGTACAGTAACAAACTCTGTTACCTTTTACCTTCAGGCCAAAAAAACGAAGAGGAGTGTTACTTGCAGTCAATGTCCTTAAGTAACCTCCAAGCTGGCAGTGATGAAAAGAAAAAAAAAAAAGGCTTTCAGTGCCTCTTGAAACTTGCTTGGTTGCCTCTTGTAACTCAACAGACCATTATTCATAGGTTATATGAGTATTTAGGTTTTAGTTTTTAGAATTATGTTGGTCTGGAGCCCTGGAATGCACTCGGCATTCGAAAAGCACTTTTGCACAGAGGTCGTCACCCCAGCGTTAGAAAACAAAGGTCCTGCCACGTATTAAGTAAGCCGGCCGATTGTAATTAGCAGAACTCTTCAGCCGGATGTCCTCAAACTAATTAAGGAAATCGGCCGTTTTGTGGCATATGCTGTCGAGTCTTTTGGCCACCGTGCTGTGGGAAACTCTGTGTTTTATAACTCTTATGTTTTGTGTTCTTGCTCCTTCGTGTTGTTAGTGATGATGCGGAGTTTCTGTGGAGACTGGCTCGAGTTTCACGCGACCTCGCTTTGCTGCCGAACACCGCCGCTGACCAGAAGAAAAAACTCACCTACGAGGCATTCCACTACGCCAAAAAAGCTCTGGAGAAAAACGATGCCTGCTTTGCCGCACACAAAGTACTGCATGGTGTTTAAATGTTCCACGAGTTTTTCTTATATGAGATCAGTTAAGCTTTTTTAACGTGCTTTTTCTTTTTTCAAGTGGTATGCTGTTTGCTTAAGTGATATCGGAGAATATGAGGGCGTCAAATTTAAATTAGGAAATTCCTTAATTATAAGGGAACATTTGGAGGTAAGCTGATCATACTTTGAACATACTGTAGTCATAAGATCATAATTATTGTTAAAGCAAAACCATTGATGGTTCCTCGTACAAAAAACAAAACAAAAAACTGAATAGATATACAGTTAATTTTATTATTTGAGCTGAAAACCTGCTTGGCTCTGCCGGGAGGTTACAACCTAGCTTTAGAAAAATCTTTCAACATGCAAATGTACAGTACGTTCAAATGAGCAAAAAAAAGAAGAAAAAAAAAGACTTGCAAATCAAAATCCCTCGAGTTTTGTAACTACCATCTCAGGATTTACGTCTCTGTTCTGAAAGCCTGCGGTTCGCATCGAAACAGGACGTTCACCTGTATGAAATGTTGAGCGTCCAACATGCTCTTCAACCCTACAACCAATGTTTTGCAAAGGAATAAAATGTACTACTTGGAAAAGATTGTTTAGGGGAAACAAATTGAATTAAACTAAAACTTTTCTATCCCTCCATGTTGAGACTTAAAGTCAAAGAATCACTTGGGTTGATTTATCATCATGAAGGGTGCCAATACTTATGGGGTTTGCCTTATAATGTATTCAAACCATAACAAAATTAAATGCCACATTTCATCAGGAACGTGTGTGTGTGTGTGTGTGTGTGTGTGTATTTCTACAGAAGGCTATTGAGCTGAATCCAAAAGACGCCACTTCTATGTATATCCTGGGTTATTGGTAAGTGCAGAACTACCGCTGGGTAAAGAACCCGAGTTTAAACCTTTATTCGGACTCGTAAATGAACACGGCTGATATCGAGCTGGACGGGTTCTTCCTTTCTTAGGTGTTTTGCGTTTGCTGAATTGCCCTGGTACCAGCGTAAAGTCGCAGCTGTTCTATTCGCGTCGCCGCCGACTGCTACGTATGAAGAGGTAAAATGCTAAGCAGAATTTTTTTTCTAGACTATATAGATATTTCATGAGAGGCAGTATAAAAAAAAAAAAGCTACCTGTTGTGACAAAACATAGATTGGAAACAACATTCCTCTGATTTGGAACTGAAATGGACTTGGTCCTGCAATGGTCCTGGCTTACACAGACTTGGGTTTTGAATCATGTTGTCATGTTAGAAGAAGAACCAGGTCTGAGCGTTTGTGCAAGGATTGCTTTTACAGTATGCAAAGGTCCCAGTCATTAAAAATTTGTACACAAACTTGTTCAAAGTTGCAAACCTCCTGCAATTCCCTGAAAACATAAATGTATAAAAAATTACTTATTAAAAAAAACACAAAGACCTACTGGAGGTGTCTAGGTGCTAATTTGTTTAAAAAGTCTTACGTGCAGTACAGATCGGGCCACATGGTGCTTTTAGAAAAGGTTTTTAATTTATTTATTTTTTTCTCCTTCAACATTTTCACTGGTTATGGTACTCTAACATAGAGACATATTCATTTACTTATAAAAATGGGTGTTCAAACCAGGAATTGTGATGATGCAGAAGACTTCATCAAAAAGAGACTCTTTAAAAGTCGACAGATAACTTCTCGCCAACTTGAACTGTACACACACAGTCATTCACCAATACAACTTGCACATTACAGGAACTCGGCTGTGAGTTATCGCCAAGGAGTTCCTGGGAGGCCAGGGTTTCAGATTTGAGGCAGGCAGTCCGATAAAACTTTGTACCTTGATGGTATCAAGTGTGCATTAGTGTAGCAGAGGATTATATCTTCTGTTCATATTAGTAAACTGTAAAGTTGGCGTGTCTGTACATTGCGAAAAAGTAATTTGGAGGGATGTAAGATGAGTAATAGAACACTTCAAGATGGTTTTTGAATTTTGTTTGTCTGTCTGTCTGTGCAGACATCATGTAAAAACTACCGAACGGATTTTAATAGGTTTTTCACAGGTGTATTTGCCCAAGCTTAAGGTGACATATAGGCTTTGTTTCATCGCAATCGACCCACGAGAAGAGAAGATATGCTACTTTAAAATTCAAATAGAAAATGCCCTTATATCATAAAAAATAAATCGTCTTAAAAAAAAAAATCATTAGTTCATGTCTAAATTCAACAGATAGCTGTACATTTTTAAAGATACGCTTCTGAGTGTGCAATAAAATTCTACACGAACCAAGTCGTGGGCACATCTCGGCTTGCTCATCACGGACATCCTCACAATCTCATTATTATCCAAACACATTTTTTTCTCACTCATACACACTTCCGTAAATTTTCATTTCGTGAAGCTGCTTTGAGACAATGACCATTGTTAAAAGCGCTATGTTCAATTCAATTTTATTAATAATCAAACGTCCAGGTTTGACTTGAACACCCCTTGTAAAACACTGACTGTACAAAGGACTGTTTGAGAAAGAAACTATACATGATGCACCCGCGTTCCCTCCCTAACAGAGTTGTTACTAACAAAACACAAATATGGACCTCCAATTTTTTGACTTCATCTGTTGGAACACACTGAGGTCAGAAAAGAAATATTTATGACTGGCAAGTCATCACTTTTAGGATTATATTTTATGATTATGACTTATGACTATTTAAACGTGTACAAACCCAATATCTCTGAAATGATATTTGGATCTTTTGCTGCAAGTCATCATTGATGTGCTGCCTGTTCATTTAATTAGACTTAAACGAATACAGTACATTGAGAAAATCCACCAAAACTAGTTAAAGCTGGACGGCAATCACTCCGATCACAACATGCACCAAATCTAACGTCTTGTACGAAAGCACATACGGTTTCTGCTACATGTTCGAAGGGTAAAAAGGTCAGTCTGGGTTCCTTTAAGCCAAGGTGAAAACATTTTTGGAGATTCATTACAGTATATATGACGGACTCCAAACTGGATTTCATACGACTCACAACTCCTCCTTAAAGCCACTTCAGGTTTATGAAATGTCCAGGCTGTTGGTGTGTCCTGTGAACAGCTCTTCCTCTCAGAGCTTCAAACTCAGCCTTGGCCTCTTGGTTCCTTCTCTGACTAATTTCTCGCTGTCAATTCTAATGGCGACTGATTGGAACAAAACTAATGTAGAGGTTTCTCAGCAAAGCGGAGTGAACAGTTATTACCTCAACTTCAGGATAATTGGTTATTATTTCATGAAGACTTCAGACAATCCCATTTAAGTCCATTTCTGTTCCAGTGGCTTAGCACTGCACATTTGTAACTGAGGAGATACTGTACTGTACTTCTGCAAGCCACTGTAACATGCATTCTAATCATAGATTTATTTTTTGGATTGTTAGGCTTTGGACTTTTTTCTGAAAGCTGAGAAAGGTACAGTGCTGACATAAGCTTCAACATTTCTGAACATTTACCCTACAGTCTAACAACAATGATCTCCATAGTAAAGTGTTTTTATTTATATATATATATATATATATATATTTTGTCTTTCCTTTTACTTTTTATTTTCAGTGGACCCAAACTTCTATAGCCAGAACCTTTTAATGCTTGGGAAGACATACATGATGCTCAATGACAAGGAGAAAGCTCTTCTTTGGCTTAAGAAAGCACGAGACTATGCCGCCATTACAGAAGAGGACAAACAGGTTAGAACACCTATGAGAGTACACTTTTTGACGTACAATACCACAGTGCTGTTAAATTCTTAAGTCTTGCCGTTTTGAAGGTATGATACGTACAGTAGTAATGATATTCTTTATATAGAAACATCTTATTCACAGGGACGTGGGCACTTATCGGACATTTGTAATTAATAGATGGGAAGTTTATGATTATAAGGCAGTTTAACTACATTTAACATTTATGAAAGAAGCCTCCAGGCTCTTCATGTAATAAGAGTTTGCACTTTATGGCTTCCCTTTACTGTGTGTTTAGTTATTAACTGGTAAGGGGCAGCTGTTTACAACTCCTATAAAAGATATAGTATGTTATCAAACGTTTTAAACTACAAAGTGTTAGAAAGCGTAATGTCATTTCTATAGCACTTCACAAAGCCTCAGGCACATGCAAATAACCGCTATACAGCGAGTACATTAAAAAGGATTTTGCATAAAATAAAATACTATAAAAAGCAGCAAACAGTAATTAATGAAACTAAATTATTGGTGTGACGATTTTTTGCTTTAAACATAATCTTGGGTATAATTTGTGCAGCTTTATAAAAGAAATAAAATGAAATAAGATAAAATAAAAGAAATAAAATAAGCTGCTTAATTTTTACTGAAGAACCTGCAGAACTTTATTGCACTTGCTGCTTTTTTTTCATGCATAAAGGAAAAAAGCTTTTAGGTTGTCTGCAAAGTGGCCTTTTAAATAATATGCTGCTGTCGTTTCTGGCCTACAGATATTTTCCTGCAAGATTTTTTTTGTGTACTGACTTAATAATGAAGTCATTAAATCAAAATATACAGCATCAGTCCAGAGTTTGGATTTATTTTTCTACATTCTAGAACAATACTGAAGATTTCCAAACTATAAAATAACACACATGGCATTTAGTTAATTAAGTAGCAAAAAGAGCAATAATGGTGCTGGAACAGTATTGTGTCAATTTGCGAAACCCATCAAGCACCATGATGATGAAACTGTCTCTCCATGAAGACCTTCCCAGGAAAGCAAAACCAAAACGTAACCTCTGCTGCAGAGGAGAAGTTCATTTGGAGTCACCAGCCTCAGAAATCACCAATTAACAACCAGCACCTCAGATTAGAGCCGTTATGAAGCTTTACAGAGCAGAAGGAGCAAATATACATCTCAATATCAACTGTTCAAAGGAGATTATTGTGTATTTTGGATAAACGCCTTGAGTATTGTTTGAAATAAAAATAAACATCAGAAATTACCATGGAGTTAGAAAGTGATCCCAAACTCTTTTGATGGATTTTGATTCATTTCTTGATGTGGTAACTTTTTTTATTATGACACGTTTATTTACCATTTTAGGGATGGAGCCTCCAGTGAAAGGACTTATTAAATATTACAGTAAAAAAGAAACAAAGGAGAGAGACGTAGACACTGAAGGAACTACAATGTATTGCCATTAACTAGTGGCCATGCAGACTATCCCTCAGGTCCTAAAAGAGGCTATTAGATCATCTTCAAGACGACTGTAGTATAAGGGCTTAAGGAAATTAGTCATGGAAAGGTCTGGGGTGTTAATTTTTAGGGCTTTAATGGATCCTGAAGATGTCCCCAAGAGACATCCTGCTGAGAAGTTCTGCCTCGTCTGCTGGATATAACGTAAGTGAGAACTAGAACTACCTTGTCTTTTGGACATTTCCCAACAGTAATGCTGTAAATGAATTATAAAGTGTTAAAGTGCACAAAATGTCATCCATTAATGAACATTGTATCTCGTAAGGCTATAAAACTTCATCGTCGTCATCGCCCCATTTAATCCTGTGTACAGGGTAGCTGGCGGCCTGGAGCCTATCCCAGGAGACTAACGGCATGAGGCCGGGTACAGCTTGGATGGGGTCTCAATCCATCACAGGGCACACACACATACATTACACACACTACAGGCAATTTGGAAATGCCAATTAGCCTAATCTGCTAATCTGCATCTTTGGTTGGTGGGAGGAAACCAGAGTACATGGAAGAAACCCACCAAGCATTTACCTTTTGGTAATAGCAATAATAAGCCAATAGCAATTACAGTTTTTCTCTATTGGTTTTGCTCATTTCTTGAAACAGAAATTACATTCTCAAAATTTGGCAAAACAGTGTTAC
>JAOVVB010262240.1:0-18989 GCA_028570985.1 Heterobranchus longifilis | reverse complement strand
GTAGTAACAGAATCTTGATTCATATTTGATCAGCCTTACCTAGTTTCACAGTTTGGTGTGAGTTTCCTGAGCATTGCATGACTGTGTACAGGCAGCAGACATCTTTATTGACAATAATGCCTGCCTCACAGTCCTCCTCTGTGACAGAGGATGATTGACAGACGCTTAAACCCACCTCATATGAGATAAATGGTCGTGATTGTATCTACAAGTTTTTAGTCAATAGAAATCTGTCTGAACGGGAAGGAGACTAGACCCAAGCAAAGTGAAAGAAATTAACTTTGCAGAGATTCCGGGGATTCCTGGGAACTGTAGATTACTGTGAAAAAGATTCAAAACAAGTACTCCCTCCGTACCAATGTGTCTGTAACGCTGTAAGTCAGTGGGCCTTTGTTTAGTGGCTTCATCATTTAGTCATTTCCTTTCAGTTAAAGAACATAGTGACTTTTGACATTTTCTGAACAGATAATGTTGCAATGTGCACTGAGGTCAGCGGTCAAAGCTGCTGCAACTTGTTTCCATTTCCCAACTGTGTATGAAATGTAGTCTTTGATTGGAAGCTGACTGCTCTTTTAAAAAGCTAAATGTGCAAAAAAAAAACCCTTTTTCAAGCAACCACAGGCTCAAAATCCTTGATGATACATCATAACCAAAGCACCAGAAAATATTTTTTCTTTATGTATGTGTTAAAGAAACTAAAAGTACATGAAACATCCATTCAAGTCCAGGACAACTTCTAAAGCAGTTACTGAAATGTCTAAATCGATTTATGTATTGTGTATAAAATGTGCTTAGTATGCAAAATAACTTTAGAATTGACATTATCAGTTCCAAATGCTGAATTGGTTCACAGATTGCTTAGGGGAATAAACAATACCCTCCTCTATGTACAGCATGCACACTTTTATAACATTACACATTGGTATGGGTGACATAAAAACATAGCTTTGAGCAGCAAACTATATAATCTTTCAGTGTATTTGACGTATATATCTACTCCAGAAATAATATATATAGACATATGCACTCATAATATGCATGCACATACATGTAGGCGTAATTGTAAATCATTTATATGTTAAGAATTTGACTTAATGGCAAAACATGAAACATGAATGTACTTTTCCACTGATATGTAAGTTTGCCAAAAACAGAGATGTGAATGATTTTTCATCAGTGATTTGACTTTTCATGCACACGTGCTGCCAAATAATTATTTTGTCCATCCTGTTGAACAAAAATCAATGTGCTGCTAACTGGCATCTGCATCCAGAGGATAATATGTGATGCACTTGTCATTCCTGTTTGATGTTTTTGTTTGAGGTGTTTTTGTTGTATGTGTGCAGCTGTCCTATGTGTAACAGAACTGCCTAATGGGTGAAAAATTAATTTCACTGTAAACTGACAAAGTCGTGTCGTATCGTAAATGTTTGAGAACAAAAGATCAGTTCAATTTTAAATGGATTTTGATTTCATCTCACAGTCTCTTTCACTTGAGACTATAGAGAAAAGAAAAGAAAAAAAATCAAGGTTAAGTTCAAAACATCTATTCTTCCCTGATGTTGATGATGTGAGAATAAACCTTGGGATTTCACTTCATGAAAAACTTTATAAAACTTTCTAAGACTTGAATGTTGCAAAGATAGGCTATGTTTGAGTGCTCCTATTCATCTTTACCACTCTTTACTTATAACTCACAGTCTCATATAAATCCCACAAATAAGCTTGTAATGTCATAAACATTGTATATTAATTAGTAGCATAGGTCGTTTGTACAAGCATCAATTACAACACATTTATATTTCTTGTTAGGCGACGCCCTCTAGTGGCTGTAGTAATTATAGGAGCAAAGCAGGAAGTCATGTAACATAATATTAAGACAGAAAACGATCATTTAGGATGGACATTAGGATGGGTCAAACAAACACAGGACTTTGACCCAGGACACCGGTGTTTGTGCCCCGTTTAAAACTAAAAGTAAACGCTGTTCTGCGTCACATGCGTAGTTACGTCATGTACCTAGGCACGGAAGTGAAGTAACATAACCAATGTACTGTTTTAACCCAAACCACAATCTTTTTCTAACCCTAACCAAGTAGTTTTTGTTCCTAAACCTAACCAAACTGCGACCGTTCCACAACGTTTAAAAACCATGACCACCACATTTAGGTAAGAGGATTGAATTTCCTGCCACAGCTAGGGGCGCTAATTTAGGAAATGCTCACATGGGTTGTATTAGAGGGTAGGAACAAACGACTTGCATGGTTTGGAGGACTTGTTGGAAGGAGAGACAGTTAGACTAAGGAGCAAAAGTGCAAAAACTCACAAGAAGAGCTCTTAACATCAGAGTGTGTTTGAGAGGTGCAGTATTGCCAGAGATCCTCGCCGAAATTGACCACAACTACAGGTCACATAAACTCCCAAAGGTGGCACTGGGCAGACACGGAGAGAGGCGGTGGAAGGAAAAGAGTGTGATAATTAAACATAGAGAAATGTGCCTTCATATAAACATGTAATAAGTCATTTTAATGTCCACAGGCAACAGTTTTCTTGACATCCTCCAGCTCTCTGCTTATTTCCATTAATCCTCAGCCTCGAAAAAAACACTCCCATCCAGGATGCTTCAACTGCCATCTGCTCAGATTGGCTTAATAAAAGCAACACCATCAAACTGTTAAATTATGCCTTTTTATGATTACGATGGGAGACTGTAATTATTGCTGCAGACAGCCCTCTGGTGAACTATCACTCTCTGCCTGTGTTTTTAAAAAAAAATACCTATTACATTTTAGCCCTCTCTATCTTCTTGTCCGCCATTTTCTTTCTAATTTCTTTACAAGAGGAGAGATCTGTTTCGCCAAAAGTCTCTTGAGAAAATGTAAGTTTCATTACTGAGCGCTCTTGTTGGTTTTTGCTGTTAGATCATCTGCTCTAAAATGCTGTTCCCTGTAACGGTTCTCTCATAGGTAGTCTGAAACTGCAAGAACTGGAGCCATTTTGGGTCACCCCTTGATGTAGATACACTGATGTGAAGTAGATAATATACTCCTGTCTGAAGTTTCTTTGAGGGGATATACTGCAAGGGCTACGTTCAGGAGAAATGTCAGCATGATGGATGCCCACAGTCCATCATTAAAAGACTTCAAAACTTGGCCAGGTCCCAAGGCTGGGCGATGTGTCTCCACGGCGCCCAGCAGAGCCGCCCACATTGCCCTAGCAACAAGTCAGGGTGGAAGATGGATGCGAGCGTCGCGGCGCTCACTGTCGTACAGAGCATACCGGTTGACCGAGGAGGGTGGCGGTGGGGAGGGGGGGTCACTTCAGGTCTGGGCTGCCCACTGCTTTTGTATGTCTGTCTCATTTCACAATTCATCAGCCGAGCGTGACTGTCAGGCGAGCCTTCAGCTCCAGCGATCCATCAGGGCCTGTCACCAAGCCATCACAACTGAGAGATGAGGCCCCAGCATTCGAATTCCATTAGCCCCATCAGCCCTGGCTATACCGCCGAGCAGCCCAGTCAGCCAGCCAGCAACTTGTTCGAGACTCAAAGAGATAATAAAACCGTATCAGCGAATCAGAAACAGCTCCCGTCTCCCTCCAATCCCTGCCACTCCCTTCGACTTCCCGTGGGATATGCTGCTGTATTAAAGCCACGTTGACTGACATTACTTTTCTTTTCTGTCCTTTCGCATTTCATCCTCCCAATGAAATATATGAAATATATTTCTTCCAACCCTTTCCACCTCACATCAGCCGCTTTTCTTTGGATCTGCAGAAAGAAAGAAAAATACATGAGCTTTAGATGTGTAATCATGGACATCAACAGATAGCTATCAGCTGCACTTTGACTTTGGGACTGTGATGATGGGTTGTGACATAATGAACGCAATTTCTGTAATCATGAACACGTATGAGTCCTGTGGAATCATAATGGTGGTATTGCAATAAGGGATCAGCTCACACTATATCCTGTGAGAGCAGACGTGGACTTCTCTGCATTGAAAGTGCTAATAACTGATGCTTACACATATACATATTATCTAATAAATGATTCATCATTATAAGTAGGACTCAGCAATTACTGGAATTCATATCACAATAATGAGAATATGTTTACCATATCAATTGGAAATATTCATGGAATAACTGTGTCCATTATACCAAACTTAATGTGTAAAACTAAAATATAAATGGTTTTTAATAATGAGTAATTTAGAGAGAGAGAGAGAGAGAGAGAGAGAGAGAGAGAGAGAGAGACTTGACTTTTGATGTTCTTTAACGAAACATCTCACTTAAAAAAAAGCACCAGTAATAAAAAAAAAAGTACCAGTACAGGGAATACTTGGGGAAAAGACACTCCCGCATTAACCCCTTCACCTACACCCTCCCACCGACTATCCAACAGAATTATACACATAGGAGGAATACATCTGCTGCAGAATGCACAATCCCACAGAAAAAAACACCCCCAATTTACCACAGAGAACCTTCAGCAAATCGAGCAGAGGTGCAACATGGTTACATTGGACAAACACATGAATCACAGACTCTCTTACATCACAACCCCCTCCCACATTTAGATCAACCTTTTTCCAGAAAGGTGTTAGTTGCCAGGGCCCCATGTATGACCCTCCACTGTAGAACTCCTGACCTCTTTTGGAGAGGAAGCTTACAAAGCACTCTCCATCTGTACCCTGCCATACTCTCAAAAGAGAAAGAGATGGGGAGGGGGAGCTAGGCTTAATAGATTAATTGAGACTGAGACTGACCCGCTGGAAGGATAATGGTAACAGGTACAAGCCTCAAGTAATCAAAGAATAAGCAACTAACCGAAGGTCAAGGCGAAAAGAGTTTTAAGCCTCTACGGAGTCAGACTGTCTGATGTAAGCAGGGAGGTTATTCCAGAGGAAGGAGGCACACTAGGAAAAGGCCCTGCAGCCAGCAGACTTCTTTTAAACTCTGAACAGACAGGAGCCCTGTATTCTGAGAGCAGAGAGCATGAGATGGAATATAAGGTTTAAGCAGATCACAGAGGTATAAAAGGGTGTGCCCATTTACAATGTTGTAAGTTGCTAAAAGCACTTTAAAGTTTGATCTGACAAGGATTAGGAGCCAGTAAAGGGAAGCTAAAATTGGTGTAATATGGTCTTTTTTTTTTTTTAGTTAAAGTTGCAGCATTCTGAACCACTTGAAGACTTTTAGTGGTAGCATGCAGCAGGCAGGCCTGACAACAAAATCTTATAGTATTCAAATGAGGATGAAACACAGGTGAGAATTAGGGTCTCTACATCAGCCATGGACACAAAAGACAGAACTGTTGTTGGAAACAGGCACTCTTGGTGATTTACTAAATGTGCTGATCAAAAGGGAGAGTAGAACCAATAACACCAGGATTATTGGCTGTGAAACTTTGAGAAACCACACAGTTGTCGAGAGTTACTTTATCAAACTGTCTTCAGACAGGATTAGCAACACATCTGGCATATTCCTGAGAAAAACAAAGTATTTACCTGAAACAGTCTTATTGAAGACAATCAAAACTCACAATTCAAAAGTGACTTTGTCTAATATGTGACTTTGACCTACTTACTACTTTGCTGTACTTTTATTGTACATCGACAGGACATTGATCCAAGTAAGTATATGCCCCCCATTTTACCAACAATACCCCGAGTGACAGGATTATGTCCTGTCACGCCGCCTCTCTTTCTTTAGCCCAGCTCCAGTATTTTCAAAGAACCCCGGGTTTTTTAGTAGGTAGAGAAGATGAGCAATGTTGTCTCATCTCCAGCATTGGCATCATTGCCTTTCTCCTTAATCCTTCAGGCAGTCAATTTGCAGCCAGCGAAGTGTGAAGCTCTATAATGATGGGTTATTGACCCGTTTGCTGTTTGGCAACGAGGACAGAGGCAAACTGAAAGGATAGTTCCTAGTTTTCCATGTGATATTCAGATGGCTTTTTTGGTGCTGAGGGTAATGTAACTGAAATTAATAGTTTGGCTGTCTGATAATGGCCATACAAATATCAGAAAATGTTTCCTGCAGTAATGTTTAATGAAGTCAGTGTATTGATGTGCAATTCTATCATTTTCTCTCAAAATGTGGGTTAATATATATTCTCCCAGCAATGGAGGCCATGTTTTTGATTTAGGGCATGTTTTTCTATTCTAAAAATAATTAAGGATTAGTTCCTTTTCCTCACCACCCTGTAGCATGAAACAGCTAAACACACAAAAGACAAATGCAATAATTTACTGTGGTTATATGCTTGGAACCATAAATGAATAAATAAAAAAATAAATAACATTTGTAGAATAGCTGGGAAATATAAGAAGAATCAAAACGCTGTACTGCATTTGAAATCCCACACACACAAAAAAAATACAATTAAAAACAAAAAAAGACACTATCAAAATTCTAGGTAAAGTAATAAAATGTCTGGCTTTAAGACTCTGAAAACACTGTCAGGCACATCGGTTTAGTACTACCACCAATGCATTTCCCTCCATTAGAGTTTCTCATTCGCTTAAAAGATTAAAGCTTTTATTTATATGGCAGGGGATATAATTCTAGATACAAAGTCAAGGACATGCTGACAGCTATTAAAAAGTTACTATTAACTGTTGCTAGCACCAGAAAGTATCATGTCATACAGATACTTACACTCATATCTCCATTATATCCATCTTTGGTCCGCTCCCATAAAATCAAACTTATTTTTATTAATTTTAGCAGAAAAAGACATTCGGGGCATGGTATCTCACCTAGAAAAAAAAAAGACATAATCTCACCTTCCTAGAAAGTAAGTTTTTTTTGTGACACTTTTTTTGTCTGTCTGTTTTTCTTGCTCATTCTATCTCTCTTTCCATCTCTGTCTGCTTCCCATGAGGTTCTAGTGGTTATCTATCTTGACATGAGGGAGGGGAAGCCTCAGGGTAGCGCTTGACAGGGATTCCTCTCCATGATTCCTGGCAGCTCTCTCCATTCTCCCGCTGTCACTGTAGGGGAATATAAGGGAGCTATAAAAGAATGCTGTCATGTCACTGTCACAAATACTGTATGGAACCGAGACGTCCGGCACCAATTCTGACTGTGAGCTCCAGAAATGTGTTTTGTGTGTATGTGCTATGTCTTTGTGTATTGTGGTTAGGGCAAAGAGAACCTGTATTTCTGTGTATACCTGCCAGGTTGAGTTTTCATGTGGCAGGCTCTGGTCTTAATTCTCCACATGGTCCCTTATCAAATGACGATATCACAGACATTAATATTGAACCATTCAGCAAAACCCTCAATTGCATCCAATTACATCATTTTCTACAATATCTGTGAATGCAACCCTATCTCCTTGAAATTATGTTAATATTCAAGTAATTTTCAACGGCAAATACATCTAGAAGGAAATGCAATGATGCCAGGATTACGCTATCTGTTAACATAATGAGGAACGTATTTGGCATATCGCAAAAATGTTGATATTGAAATCATGATAATAATCAGTAAAATATTCACTGACAACATATATAATTTATTTTCCACCCCATCTTGCAATACAATATCCACGACTACTGCTTCATTAAACTTTAACAATATCTTTATTGATTTTTACATTATACAAACGTCAGTGTTATTATGCACTAAATTACACTGCAAACTTTTCTTTTTAACAAACAACCCCATCCCGTACCCACCTACACACACACACTCTCTCTCTCACATCTCCCTGCTACTAGAGCTCAAATAAATATGACCATATCAGTCACACAGTTCAATGGTACCTCTCACAAAGTAAAGATACACTTAACAAAGAAAGGACATTAAACCTTTTTATGGTTATGTTTAGGCACTCGCACACAAAAATCATTATCTTGTTTAATATAGAAACAAGCCATCATTTAATTTAATTGCACAGAGAAACTCTGTGCACTCACAACTATGATCAATACAGCAGGTCAAAATTGAAGTAACGGATAGTTTGGGTAATTTTACCATTTGCCTTCCTTTTCTATTTCAAAGCGTGGCTAATGTTGAGGTTTGTTTAAAACATGTCTGATCGCCTGAGCCCTCCCGCTTCATGTCCCGTCTGACTTTTTTGCAAAGTTGCCATGCTCCAAGATTTGCTATTTACTTGGGGAGTACAATGTTACCATTTCCAAAAAGAATTAAGTGCAAAACTATAAAAACAAGACCCAAGTTTTAATGAACCAGAATTTAGCTTTAATGCTGTTAGCCTGTAGCCATGAAACAACAACCAAAGAAAGGTTAGCAGCTGCTGAGGATCTTTGAGCCATTGTTGGTAAGAAAGAAACTCTGGGTGCTAATCTGTAGTGGCTTGTTAAGACCAGTTAAAACAGATCAAGATCATGCCAACAACACAGGAAACTCTCAAGCAAAGCCGTCCCACGGTCAATCATCATTTGACCTCGTCATATTAAGAGAGGGCAAAGTGAGCCTCCCTTACCTCAGAGCAAAGTGGTCCTAGTGAGCTGGCGGACCTTGAGGATTCATGAATAAAACATAGCGTGTGTGTGGTGATCATAGGGAATAGCGTTATGGGGCAGACAGTCCACAGCCCACTGTGCCATATGGTGTGTCTCATTTGATAATTGAATATTTGTTTGAAATCAAAATTCTAAGCACAACAAGCTACAGGGTATTGATGGATTCCGCTGCGGTCTGTGTAGACATGAGGAATTTATGATTTACAATTGGAGATTGTAATGAGGAGCTGTTATGTAAATGTTGAACAAAGACACCATGCCTCAGGGCACTTTCTTTCATGTAACAGAATGGTTTTACAGTAATTACGGCTGAATAGTGGAACAAAATGATCTGCTATTGGCAAAACAGGAAAAGAGCAAATGTCATGCAGTATTAATATGTTAATCTAGCGATTTTGGAAGGGAAAAGTGCAACATTATCTTGATTCCAAAACCAAAATGAAATGTTCAACACCGAAAGAGTTCCCAGCACACTTGTGTACTGCATTATATGAACATTTCAAGCAGCTTTTAATCGTCTGAAAGATGTATTACAGAGGGCAGACCTCTACTTCAGCAAATTGTATGAGACCTTCACGTATCACAGTTTGTCTACATTCATAACTGAGTGTCATAATTAAACCTTTTAAACCGCTGCCTTCTTTTTAATTCTTCAAGGCCCAACACTTGGTTTAATGATAAGGCAATAAACCTCAGCATCCATCTGTCCTTACCCATGTGCACTTAGTCCCACTGACCTTTGCAGCTCCTGGAGTTGTTAGGTGACTTTCCTCTGCATGGCTGCATTCAGCGATCCATCGCCGTAGTAGCAGCAACAGCCCCTGATGACTTTCTGACATACAAGAAGTTCTTCATCTGCGAAATGGCCGCCTGTGTTGCTATGCACCTTGAATTTTTAATTCTGTCTCTCTGTCACCTTGACTTACCCACCTCCATTCTGCAGATTGTCTAATAACCGTGTACAGAGGGAGCTGTTTCATGTAAATGGGCTCCTGCTCTGAGCTTAGCTGACAGAGGAAGCGGGTGGACTGGTATCTATCAACAGCGGGAAACCTTTACCAAGGAAGGAACATCAAATTCAATTAGCAACTGAAGCAGCGGCGGTGGTGTGGCGGTGTGTCTGGAGGGGACAAACGCTCACTTTGGCCCCTGTGATCCATCAGGAGTCCAAGGTTTACCATGCTCAACTACCCAGCAACCTGTACCGGTCTCTCAAGCTGATGACATTTCTCTTTGATCTCTTCAAAAGAAATCCTCAGCAAACCCCGCTATGCAACAGAATTAAAATAATTTTCAGTAAAGTAGAGCAAAAATGTACTCGTACAGCCCTGTAAAACAGTTTCCAAAAGAGTGCAAATGAAGAACCTATATTTAAATGGAATAAACAGGGAGGTTAAATTGGTTTTTCATGAAATAGAGTATAAGATATTGGGTTGTTTAACTGTTTTCACCAGGGGATACCCCCTTATTGACTGTTCTGTCAGGGATCATGCCAGCTCACTGACTTGGAAGGCGCTGTGATCAGCTCAGAAAAGACCAGCATGATTATGAAACACAACTGCGGGGTGTCGAACGTCACCTTGGGCTGACTTTGTTTTTGGATCGATTGCAGAGAGATTGCACATGACTTCATATTTTTAATTGAGCACCACTGTGACCTCACTCACCCCATTGGAAATGCCAAGAGCCAGCAAAGCAGGGAGAGAGAAATAAATTGGGCCAAGGTTATGGGAAAAGGAGCGTGTATTTAGCGCATTGAGAATGTCGTGTGAGAGTAAAAAAAAAAGGTCTTAGAGAAAGTGTTCTTCTTCCCTGCGACTGCAAGTAATAAAAGATAGATGTTGTGTGCGATACCATTGAGCTTTGACAGCCAAAGCTGGTTTCCTTGTCAAACAAGGATTGCAGTGTCTTTTTCTCCTCTAAAGCTGAAAATAAAAAGCCCAGTGTCGGGTATCAGTTGCAGTACCCAGAGGTAGACGCGCTGTGGTTTATGCATTATTACTGCCGGGGACAGCGAGGAGAGCTTGTTATTTCTGCAACATGTCTGACCTCTCTCAGGAAATTCAGCCTATAATGACTACTGATGATGTGTACGTTTGGGGTATTGAAATACATCCTTGATAGTTCACCGCATGTATACCACATTATGGACAAACTAAATCCCTTCCCCCCTTCCTTTTCTCCCTCGTTTAATGCGTAATGGGTTGAGGTTATTGGTTTCTGAGGAATTTTAAATCCTTGGCAATGAGTAATTTAGTGAGTTTGTAGCTTTACAAAAACGTCTTAGGTTAAGATGTTTGGTGGATGATGATTGGTGCATATTTCTTTTTCCTCAGTGTATTTAATAAATGCAAAAGCAGCAGAATCATATTTGCATATGATGCAGGCTCACTGAAATATGACAAAGATACCTGTAGCTCATTATAATGTCATTTTAATTCTACTGCCCTTGAACTGTGTCATTAGTCTTCAAGTAGATAATGTCAGCAGCCATGACGTTGATATGCTCATGATTACAGCCATTATACAGTATATTGGTTCATTTGGCTCTCATCATTTCTCATCTACTGAGAACTGAAAATGTGTTCGACTAGTAGTAAAGAAAACAGACATATGTTGTGCTGTGTTGGCTGAATTCTGAGGATAATATGGTTTAGAATTAAATATTAAATTTGTTTGGACTCTTCCTCTTATTATATTCAGTAATGTGGGAATACTTCACTTTTTACACCACAAAGTTAAAGACATAACTTCTATTATGCATTTTCAGACTACAGAACTTACAGTAGATCTCATTCAATGAACTGTTGAATTGTGCTGAACATTATAATTTTCTACATCCGAACTCTCCAGCAACCTTTTAAAACATTTTCCAGAGGCCATTCCTGAATGGTATATCAAGTTCCAGTGGGTTATTTAAAGTTATTAATTCAATGCACCCATTATCAGGCTTTCTCACAGCTTTAATTATGGGGACATATCCACAGGATAATAACACCAGACAAAGAATAGGGGCCATTCAGCAACTGAATGTGGCCACGTGGTGAGCTGAGTGAATGAGAACTGAAACGCATAAATTGAAATTAATCAAAGTAGCCATTGTACATTTTTACTTTTGTGAAATGAAATTAACAAAGGTCAATCAATTTCTGAAGTCAAAGAGAAACAAAGTTTAAAGGTTTAATTGTTCATGTGCAGCAGTATTTCATATAGACTGCAGCATACTAGCTGTATGACTGCAACTTAAAGGTGATGTAAGTGGTATTTATTTATATATGTTAAGTAGGTCTACATTCAGACAGCCATCACTGAGTGTTTTGTCAGTAAGATGGGTCCATATGGGTCTGATACCAGACATTTTCTGGTATCCTGTCCCCACTCCCATCCAATCAGGACAGAGGATTCCAGAAATGTATTTTCTGTTTACTGCAGAGCGGAGGGACTGGGAGACTCATGTTACTGACCAAACACTGTATCAGTGATAGCTGTTGGAATGTAGAGCTATTTAACACTTATTTTAGTATAAATCACTTACACCTTTAATACTTTTTATTGTATTTCAGCCCTAATTTAAAGTATTGCTCAAATGTGAGCAGCAGCAGTTTCTCGTGTTCAGATTCTAAAAACCTTTATCACAGAAGAACACAAAGGTTATAGAATATTGGCCTAAAAATACATTGAAATCATGTGTAGGACATGCTCCCACTAGTACACCCACAGTATATTGACTATATGCTGCATTCTAACACTACTATGATGAGTAATAATGGCATTTCGACAGCAGTACATGCTTTACCTTAGAAAATGCCATTATTGAGTTTGTCTTGAGGTACTGGGAAGGAGTGTGGCCCCGCAGAGCCCCCTCATTATGATCTGTGGCTGCATCTGAAAAATAAAGGCACACAAAGACACACTTCTGTTGTTAGTATACGTACAGTATAACCATCATGGCAAAAGTATCTCCACCAAGACTTTTGGAAAATGTTACATTTAACAGAAAAGGTCTACAATTGTATGGCAAGTCCAATCAGTTAGGTAGGACTTTAGAAACAAATAATACTTTGAAGAGGAAAAAAAAGTCTCTGCCTGGTTGTAATGAACATAAATGACCTGCCTCTTTTCTCTTTTTTCTCTATCTCTTCTGTCTTCTTCTTCTGTTTAAATGTGTGGTAGACTGGACACAGCAAAAGCTTCCCTCTCCATCTCTATACTAATTGTAGGAGAGGAAGTGGTGATTCATTGGAATGTAGACTATTACTTTTCAGGGGAGAAAACTGCCCAAAATAATATTTTTTAAAAAGTAGCTCAATTGCTCACCTAACCTGGCAACAATAGCATTCCCTATGCAAAATCAAAATTGTATTTTTAACCTGATATTCAGCAGCTGAATATCAGGTTAAAAATACAATTTTGATTTTTTTTTTCAAATAACTAAATAATTAATCAAATAACTGCTGAAATTCAGCAGTGGATTGTATCCTCAAAGGTATTTTTGTGATTCCCCAAATGTGTACTGTCTGTACAGACAGTCTACACAATGATGTTTTCCTGGGGCAAAAACATTTAAATCCAACATTTCCACTACCTTGTCCTGCCGTAGCTAGCAGAGCAGAGAAAAAGCGAGTGCAGCAGCAGTGTTGGATTTGAACACTGGTTTTGCATTTTATCATTCAAGCTAGACAGTAAACATACAGTAGGCCTATGCAAGGTCATAGAGTAACTTACAGAATGCAAATTTAGCTTGAGTGGCAGTATGCTAAAATAGGTCTTGCATTAATAAGCCTTGCAATAATTAAAACCGAAGAATCTGAGAACACACACTCATTTAGAGTTATCTTAAACAACATAGTATGTGGCTATGGATATTAGTTTTGTATTGGAGATAATCTCTATAAACAAATTCTGCATATGAATGTAGAATCTGGAGGCAATGGGACCAGATTTTGGTAGCGGAAGCACACTGGTTTCCATTGAGCTGGCCTTGGTTGCATGCAGGTAAACAGTCTGTGTGAAGAGCAAAAGAGGCGGAACACATCGACCGAAATGCAATCTCGGAACCCATCAGCTATTGTCTGATGACTTTGCTTTTTTATTACCTTTTCATTTATCTGCATTCATATGCAGATATCTGTTTATAGAGGCATCGTTTCTCAACTCCAACTCCATTCTCACGTCTCAAGTTGCTAATTGGACTGTAAACAATGACTGACGCACGGAAGAGGAAGTCTTGGCCTGCATATCCGCTGGCTACACCGGCAGCCCAGAAATATTGGCCGTTGCACCCAGAGGCTAAATCATCGCCAGACCAATAGCCCATGGGTTCTGAGATTGTATTGGAGATTACTCAAAAAAAACAGACAGAATTGTTATGAAGCAGCAGGGACTACCTTTGCTAATTCCAGAAGGTTTTTAGCCTGTGGCTAAATTAATCACTCCACTGTTGCTTACTGTACCTTAAGTTATTCCAAAAAACTGTGAAATATTAACGAGTTAATATTTCAATTTAGAAATGTAAAACTCATAAATAAAAATCATAGTTTATTACTGACATTTTTCTTACTTTGAATAATGATAGTGGCTTCCTATCATTTAGTGTAGTGTGTGCTAAAATGTTAGCATCTAGATGATTTCAGTGTCTAAGGTGAGTTAAACAATAGTATAACTTCTGTAAAACCTGGTTTTCTGTGAGGAGCTTTTGCATTGTGAGAGATAGATTTTCCCCATCTGGTGACGGTTTGAGCCTTTTCACCCTTTGTGCATCTTGGGCCGACATCAGACACATTGTCAGAGCGAGAATGGCTGTGCACCAGGCTCTGCTGGCCATCCCCTTCCTCTGTGTCCATATCTGAGGGCAGATAGCCGGAAGAACACTCTGGGACTGTTGTCCTCGCTGTCTGGCCACCTCTTTCTCTCTGATGTGAGTGTATGTGTGTCACGCTTACCGCCAAGTAGGGCTTGCTTCAAAGAGAAACCATTGTGTTTATTTGCCAATACTTCAGAAGTATTCCTTTTCAAGACGGGCAGTTATGTAGCAAGTGTATTTACAGTGCAGCTCTGGCTCTGAAGCTCAAAAAGTGAACAATAATTATTCTCCAAATATTCAGTAGAGGCTGCTTGGCAAGGTAGCTTTCCTATTCAATAACATTAATGTCTTGACTGTTCATTGGTAACTTGGTAACATGGTGGTGCTATCGGTCTGGCAATTGTTGCACTTATAGGTACAGTGTGTAGTTTTAGCGGCATCTAGTGTTGAGGTTCGAGATTGAAACAGATTGAAATACTATCCTGCTCACCCCTCCCTTTCGGAGAAATGCACAAGCTACGGTGGCCTCCAGGGACAAGAAGCTAATTGAATAGATTTTGGCCGCCTCCATGGAGGGAGACCTGCTCCCCATGTAGATAGAAACAGCTCATTCTAAGGTAATAAAAACACAATCATTCTTATTTTGATGGAAATTATAAACTAATTAAAAAAATACAAATGAATATTCAATTTTTGCCAAGTCAGGCAGGTAAATACTACACACTGGACCTTTAACGGATTACTGAAATATAAGACCACAATAAGGAGAACATTTTAAAGAAACCTTAAGGAGAAGACTTAGCATTTGAGCACAAGAACCCCATACAAACTCTAAAGCATGGAAATGTCAAGCTTTGGGGCTGCTCTGCTGCAGCAGGGCCTGGTCAGCACACCATCATAGAATCCACTATGAATTCTTCACTGTATCAGAGGATGCTTGAGGAAAATGTGAGACCCTCTGTCCAGAAAATGAAGCTGAAGCAGATGTGGACCATTTCAGTAAATCCACCAAGGAATGGCTCAAAAGAAAAAATGGAGAGTTCTGGAATGGCCAAGTCAAAGCCTGGATCTGAATCCTATTGAGATGTTGTGGAGTGATTTGAAACAAGCTGTGCATGCAAGAAACCCCCCAAACATCACACAGCTGAAAGAAGTCTGTATGGAGGAGTGGGAAAAACCTTCTCCCAGTTGATGTCAGAGACTTGTAGACAGTTATAGGAAACGTCTAACTGAGGTTATTTCAGACAAAGGGGGCAATACCAGCTATTAGAGCTTAGAGTGTCCTAACTTTTTCCTCAGTAGGAATTGTCATCTTTGCTAATTTTTTGTTAAATAAATGATTAAAAAAATAAAAATGTCATTGTTTTTAGTTCAGTTGCATCATCTTTATCTATAGATATGATTTGAAAGAATATAAAATGTTCATGTTCATATTTCTTTAAAAAGAAGTAATATTTCATGGGGGGTCCTAATGTTTTCACGACTGTACGTGCATGCATCCACAGGTTCATAAATGCACACACAACACAACATGCCAAATTTCAACCTCCTAGGGTGAAAACTGCACACAAATGAACTGAAAATATTACATGGTGATTTATATTTGTATGTTAAAGTGAAATTTTGATGGAATGTTAGCCAAAAACTGTCCCGACTGGTGACACAATCATTATACTTGTTTAACAGTAGCAGGTTGGATATGTAGGTGAGTGGACACATTGCCATAAATAACAGGTTATGGTTTTTCGGACAGTAGGAACTCTTCATAGTTATAAGAACTGCCGTTTTGTCTTGTGTCCACATGGTGAGACAAAATAGTTTTCCTAGGATGGTGAAGGTAAGACCCGCCCTATTCTGCCTTTGACCCACCTTACTTTGCCTCTGATTGATTCATACTCATTGCCTTCGCTGATTTGGTTGGGTAGGTTTAGGCATGAGGAGTGGGATTGATAAGGTCAGGGTAAAAATATCAGGGTAGGCCAATCAGAGGCAAAGTTGGGGAGGACATGCCTTCGCCATCCATGGGAAAAAAGTATTGCGCACTGTAAGAACTATGAACGATCATAGTTCTTAGAAAACCATTTTGAGGGACCTTTTGAGCTCCTATTTCAGAGTAGGTACTCTCCCAGCACAAGAGGAACCTTGAGTGAAGTAAGTGTATGTTGATTGGTCGAACACAGCCAATGTAGCACTGGCAACTGCCATTTTTAAAAACACAATGCAGTAGAAGTCCCTGGAAAGTCTGGACAATTATTTTTGAAAAACGCATATGGTTCTTTATGTGATTCTTGGACCTTTTGAGGTTTGTGAGGTTTTGGACTTTCTTCTGCTTTTGCAGTTATGATGATATCATGAAACAACATTTTTCAAAATTGCTGTTGATAATTTTTAGATCAATGTAGTGTAAACTGTGTGAATCCTGATTGTGATTCAACCTGTGTAATTACAATTTGTTACATTACCTAACCTCTAAGTTGTACTGGAAGTCATACTTGGAAGTTCAATGTAATTTAGAATTAGACATTCACTACCAGCAATCAGCGCAGTGTTTTCAGGCTCATCTGGAATCTCTTAGTATGATCTAGGGCTGCACAATATTGGGAAAAAAACGGATATTGTGTTTGGTTTAAAGAAATATAAACAGGCCAGGGAGTTGTTTCCATTATACTGGAGTGAAAGCTATTCAATCCAGACCTCCCCCCCCCCAGCGTGGACACAGTGCTGTGGAGACAGATCTGACTACACAAGACTATGCAAGGATGTGTAAATATTTATAGACTATGAAAATTCCCCTGAATACATCACAATGGAAAACCACACAAGGGTCAGTTTGGAATCAATTTACTTTATGATCAACAAGCTCCTTGTCTGTCCATTGTGCTAAATCATTCAGCTTATGAGCTCTTTTTAAAACAGGGATGGTATCAGCCTGTAGCCTACATGTTAAACTGCAGCCTGCAGTCCTGCAGCCCTCGTTGTACAATCATAATGTGTTATCTCTGCCTCTGTCAGTGCTATAAGAGCTCCAAGGAGCAGACGCCTCTGCTGGACGTGAGTCTGCTGGGCTGCAGCGTGGTCTACAAGGAGAAGCAGCCGAAGAGGAAAGAGCACAAACTGAAGGTGATTCCGGTGGGAGGAGAGGCCATCGTGCTCGGCCTCCAGAGCAAAGAGCAGACGGAGCAGTGGCTCAGGGTACGACTCAAAAACTGTGTGGAGCAGTGTTGTTTTACCTTCATATGTTTTGACTGAATTCTGCAGTTTTGATCATGATTTAATTCAAAGAAAATATGTCAAAACTAATCGTTCATCAGGTGATTCAGGAGATCAGTCCCAAGCCGGCGGAAAACTGTGACCCCCAACACTCCGCGTCCGACTCCCCAAGGCTCATTTGTACAAAGGTACACTCACTTAAAACTTCTGCGCTTTACAGTACATGCCGTTCTGCATTTGTATTTCTGATGAACATCCCGACTGAATGAGTAAAATGTCGACCTGAACTTTCAGGGAGATCTGAGTGAGAGATACTCAGTGGCTTCAGAGAGCGGCAGCAGCACTGACAGCCACGCTGACACTCCCGAAATCAAAGATGGTGAGTCACTCCTTGACTTTTTATCATTTAATATTAATAATATAGAATTAGCTTTTTGTTTTTTCTGCACCAAATAAATGGAACAAATTACAAGAGGTACTGAAATTAGGATATCTGTCTGTTGATGGTTTTAAGTGTATGCTAGATGATGTTGTACAGTGTTCCTGGTTTGGTTAATCTGCAGACATGGTTGTTATTTCTACATTTTATTGTAGTAGTAAAAGAGCTTAATGCTGAATAAACAATGGTTGATGCTGAGTTCAGTTTTTACACAGACTTGAGTCAGTCCATATATGTATATATGTATAATATGTCTTTAGGCACATGGTGCAGATCTCAGTATCTGAAAACTCATGTTAAGAACTCCTCTTTTCTTCTCCACAGTGAAGAAAAAATATGGTGCAGGTTTGAAGTTTAGCAACCTCATGAACATTGGCAAGAAAAAACCCTCCTCTTTGGAGAGTCCAGAGAAATGTGTGGACACCTCAGGTGAGCAGACGAGTCAGACTATAAAATCCCAAAGCATGTACTGATTGTCTCTTCCTATCTTTTGACAGTCACTTTCTGTTCTGTCGCCCTTGCTGGGTGGTATTCGTATGTGTAGTTAATTTATGTCAGTGTCATGTCAATATTTTCCTTTTGACACACAAAACATTTGATAATTTTCAGCCACCAAGATAAAGGTCCCATATTATGCTCATTTTCAGGTTCATACTTGTATTTTGGGTTTATTCTAGAACATGTTTACACACTTTAATATTCAAAAAATATCATTATTTTCCTCATACTGTCTGTCAAAAATATATCTGTATTCACCCTCTGTCTGAAACGCTGTTTTAGTGCCTGTCTCTTTAAGCCCCCCTCCTGAAAAAGCCCAGTCTGCTCTGACGTTACTGGGTCTTCTGCATCTGCGCTCTTGGTGTCTCTGTACTGTCATTGCAGCCAGGGAATGACTGTAACGGCACTGTAGCTCACTTTCTACCTATAGTAGATACTTTCACAGTATTTATATAGCACCTAGTCCTGCTTTATAATTCATATTTACAATATGGGACCTTTAAACAAACATAGATAACCCCTGGTGAGCAATATAATACAG
>JAOVVB010262210.1:0-18992 GCA_028570985.1 Heterobranchus longifilis | reverse complement strand
ACATTCTCAGCCAATCAGGGTGACTAAATATTTGAACTGCACAGATGAGAGAGTCTCCACTCTGATTGAGCCAAATGTTTAGTGAATATCTTATGACTTCTCAGATGGCCAGTCTACCAAACAAACTTTGGGTCCGGGTGGACAGAGTGTTTCAGAAATCAGTTTAAGAGGTGGACTGGAAGGCCCATTTGTCCTGAGGCTATATACAAAAAAAAAAAAAAAAAATCTATGAATATGGTATTCACTGTTGAGGTAGATCTAACGGTTTCCACTTTTTGAATTTGTGGAAATGTCTTTATAATAGGGATGTTAATAATTAACCGTTTAACCGTTAACCAACATCAATAATTTTTATTTTTAACAGTTAAAAAACCATATTATTAAAATTAAAAGGTAATAAAACAAAGTTTGTTGCATGATAAAAGAGAAATAGGCTATAAAATCTATTTTTTAACTGCTAGTTGCTGGTGCAAACTTTGCACTAACGAGGTGTGTTTTAAGCATCCCCACATTATAAAATACGTGTTGTTTTATTATGGAACGCTGCTCGGTTAGTTATTCCGCTGTGAATTCGATGACACAAAGAAATCAAAATGTTATATGTCTCATCACTTCAGATATAGAGCTAGTTATTTTCTCTCCCTCTCTCCTTACACAGCATTGTTGTGGTGAAAATGAGCACATTACTCAAGTGTATTACTGAATCTGATATTGTTATGATTCTAGAGCAGGGCAGTGCTGGGAAAGCAGGTTGTTCTATACAAGTCTGTTTCAAAAGATTATTTCAAGAGGTTGCAATACAATAGTATTTCCATGAAAATTATATTTCGGTGTATTCAACATAGTTTGCTGTGGGACCTGCATTTTATTACCGGCCTACTGCTCTGCTTGAAATCCATAAACAACAGTAAATGGTGCCCATGATGTGATTTAAAATGGTAATTTGGAGTAAAGTGCAGTTTTAAATACATGTATTCTTTTTTTTTTTTTTCTTCTGGTGAAGCTCCCCATCCATGGCATTAGAGCCCACGACCAATACAATGCACAGAAATAATGTAGTTGTATCCAAATGAAAACAGTTTAAGAATATTATGTGATAAATTGTTGCTTAGCGTCTAATTATTGATTCAAAGTTGTACTGTGAGTGCGGCTGTGTGTTGAGGGAATAGTTCTGGATTGTTTTGTGCAGTGGGTGGCTTAGCACAATGAGAAGGATACTTCTCTCCTGTGTAATAGCTTTTATCGCAGTGGGAGGCAAGAGAATACCGATGCATAGCAGAAAGGCTTGGCAGCAGCGGTGGGGGTGCCCGGTGGCTGGCAATGCCGAGTCTGAATCAAGGACGTGTATCTCAGGATCAAACACGTCCTCTCTTCAGGCGTTCCCTCACAAACTGCAGGCCCCTCCATCAGCTAATGCCTGGCTAAGTTGTTCAAAGAACACCCTGAGGAGAGAGTATTTATGCATAGGAGAGAGAGGGATAAAAACCCAGGAGGAGGAGGAGGAGGAGGAGGAGGAGGAGGAAGAGCTCATATTCAAACAAAAACAAACACACAAAGCCTAATCAATGATGAGCAAGCAGGGCCGTGTGCTGTGGGTGACGAGAAAGGTCTGTGGGTTCTGGAGATGAGGGGCATCTGGACAGCCGCGTTGATGTCCTCAAACAGCACTTTCCCTTTCACACAATGCAGCAATGAGGGCCCTAAAACGCACAATGTGGTCCTTATAAATACAAATTAGTTTGCAAGTGACCTATCTGGTTATATAAAGGCTGCTGCGTGTGTGTGTGTGAATAGGGCAGATCGTGATGTGCACTTAGACTCTGCCCATGTCAATGTGTCTGCAACTTGAGGGCATATTGATTGTTTTTTAATGAAGTTCATTTAAAGATACTCCGTTAAAATATGAATAGCTTTTCCTTCCATTACGTGGGTTTCCACTGCATGCTATAGACTCGTTCACAGCCGAGCCATGTGCTGTCTGTTGTATTCTCAATAATCAAAGGTTTCTGTTAGCTTTAATTGTTAGTGAAGGTCGGCCTTCAACTGTGTAAAGGGGGGGGGGGGGATCTCACCGTTTCTCTGTTATCTGTTGACAATCAGACGTCAGACTACAAAAAAAACAAAAAAAACGACTGTATCAACCTCAACAAACAGGTTCAACAGTAGTGAGCGACCATGAGAATCTATCCAAGGCCAAAAAGCGCTGAGAGCAGGCATACTGATGTTTATCTGTAACCATGTCTGTGACGTGTGACAACATCCTTCAGAAAATTCCCACTGCTCTGTTTGAGCAGCCTAATCAACTACTCAACACTCAAAGTTTTAAGTGTTCTTCACTGAGCTGCTTTCATTGCTGGAGACAGAAAAGAGGCACTCGATAAACATTGCAAGGTCAATCAAGGAAAATCCTTGCTTCGGCCAATCAAAAAAAAAAAAACCTGTGCCTTTTTTTCCAACCTGTGACTTATACCGCTGTATAATTGACATTTCCTCTGGCTACAGCTCACTCTTTAGCCCCTCTTTCTCTCATTCCTTAAGTGTTCTAATGGTGGAGCAATTGCAGTAGAGCAGCCACAGGCAAGCTATTAGATATGTCTGAGAGGAACAACCCCTACATCACTCCTGCTAAAATCAAGCTATTTATACCTATCAAACACTTAGTATGGAAACGCTATGGCCTGGAAGAAAATAAATATCAATACTTTAGCAAAACAGCGAATATGTGCACATATGACTGACATATATAACTGCCAGCTACAATACACTCACCATATATCATATACTGCATTTTGCCATGTATGAAAGATGAACTAACCCTAAATCCAAGTTAATTTTGGTCAATTTACCAAAGTATAAAGCTGCCAGGAACCCAAAATGCAAAAACAATAAAAGACACAGCCGCATGTATGAAATGTACAAATCATTACTCAAAATATTATTATAGAAAGGTTATAGAAAATATTGTTTTAGTATTCATATACACAAATACAGCAGAGAATGTTAAGAAATACAACTGTAATAGAGTCTATTTATTTACATGTAAAAGATTTGATCACAACTTGTTTTTGTGTCGTTGTAATTAAAGCTAAAATGATATGGTCTACAGACAAGAGATATCTGTGATGTGTTTTATCAGCTTTTTCTCTAAATGATAATGAATAAACAAAAACTGCTCAGTGTATTTACAAATGAATAGAAAGACTCCAGGTGGTACATTTAGCTAAAGCTGACCGGTAAAAAAAAAGAAAAAAACAACAACATATATTTACCCTATAATAATAAACAGACACACTGTACACAGTGCCAAAACATGCACTACAGTAGCACATACAAACAGAACAAAGCATGCACACATGAGAATGTGATCCTATATAGTATTGATGTAAACAATGCCCTATGTCCAAATATTGAACATAAAATGATGAGAACAGCTAACAAAACAAGCCTGTCTGCCTTTTTTTTTTAATGGGCTTTGGTGGCGTTGTCTGAGGCAGACGTGTTAGCAAGAAGGAACAAAGAGACACAGAAAGCCACAGGTCAATAGTATCACGCTACCTTTACCTGGAGAGAGACATGGAGGGTGGCACAAAGGGTGGCAAGGAGACAAGAAGGGGACTTATTAGAAGATGAGGCGAGCAGTGTGGTGAATCAGTGGCTAATCCTCCGTTTCCTCTAAGCCTGTGTAATTAGGACATGGGGGATTGCACCGTGACAGGGGATGCTTCTGGACCGCCTTGCTTTTTTTTTTCCCCTCTCTTTTGTTTATTTCTTCCCTCTTTAGCCTGGGTTTATGGCAGTTTGTCGTCTAAATATAGCATACTTGTGTGTGTCTCTTCATTGTGTGTGCATCACAGCATGTTCACTCATAAGCAACATAAACAGACACAGCATGCCTGAACCATGTTTTATTTCTAGTCACTACTACTTACAGATGTGACTGAGAGTGCACTGTTTTTTTTTGCTGCTTTGGTCGCTGCGTGACACCCTTAGATTGTATTTGGGTATATTTGTGGGAATCAAATGAGCTGTTTCAGTCAAACAACACTTCCTCTACCACACACACAGACACACACACACACCCACCCACACCAAAAATACAAACACATCATATTCGAAGGATGTCTAAAACCTACGGAAGAGCCTGAGGAGAGAGAGCTCAGTATGGACCAGACATGAGACCAGAGAGCAGAAAAGCTGATCAGCATCCTTGTGTGTGTTAATAGCCTTAATCTACTTCCTTTTCCCAGTAGACGGCAAGGAAAGTTGCCTTGGCCCATTTAGAGAGACAGTGAGCGCAAAAAATAAAGTGAGAGTGAGTGAGAGAGAGAGAGAGAAAAGGGAGGGGGTAGGGAATTAAAAAAAAGAAAAAAGAAACATTCAGCTGAGAGAATCTATGACTCACCAGCTCATTACAGAAATCCTGTTTCTATCCAAGGAGAAAACAGGTTCAAAACACCCTATTAAGGAAGAATGAAGGGAAACCTTTTGTTGCTAATTCACAGAGGGTCGTCTTTTGAAGTGCTTCACTCTAACTAATTTTTTTTACATTCTAACCATACTACTTCAATGATGCTATTTCCAACACTTCAACAACTGATTTTAGTGGCTAAAATGAGGCGCTTGTGGCTCTGTCCTGATAACTGGCCTATAAAACAACAAGGATAAACACATCTAGCACTGCGGAGGCTTCATTCACACAATCCATACAATGACAAGATTCACGAGACACACAGTCCTGTCACATTTGCTGAATTAAATCACTTTCTTTCATTGTCTCTTTCTCTCTTTCTGTCTGCCTCTCCGTTTGTCGCTCTCTTTTGAACAAAAGGGATTTGAACAACTCAGGGTGTCATGGCTTTGTGCGAGTAATCATTCCCATGTGCACTGCTTTAGCAGGATTAGGGAAAGTGCTTTGGATTCTCTGTCTCAACAGAAGCATCACTGTGATACAATAGCACACGCACATGCAGTATACAGTAGCATAGGATTGCCCTTACTATTGCATTAGGATTCCGTGGTATCAAGGACACCTCGGCAGCGCCCAGGAGGCAAACTGGCACCTCTCCAGCTACCAGTACACAGTCCTTAGTCCCTACAGGGTCTCCGGTCCAAGTCCCAGTACGGACTAAATGCGGAGTGTGGACTGTAGCTTGAGAGGTGCAGGTTCTCCGCCTGTCCATCCTTCTTCTTCAAATGACCTTGATCTTTTTTAGCATTGAGTTTTCGTATGTAGAGCTCTGTGACAAAAGTTGCAGTGACAACAGACTGTATATAAATTTGAAGACAATAAAAAAAAAAAAAGGTGTCACACACTCTGGCTCCGTATGCATTTTTCTTATTTATATTTCATGACGTTTTGGCCCTCAGGCCTTTTTCAAGATCAGTCAACTTGAAGAAGGCCTGAGGGCTGAAACGCCATCAAATAAATAAGAAAAATGAATATGGAGCCAGAGCGTGCGACAACTTTTTCTTTAGTCTGGCTGGGTACGTAAGCAGTGTCGGCATAAAGTCTTTATACTTCCGCCGGGAGGAGACCTCGGCCGGAGGAAGTCCCTCCTTCCTTCCGTGTGGTTCTCAAAGTCCCTTCGCTGCAGCCGGGGCGCCACACAAGATGATTGTGATTGGTTTAAAGAAATATAAACAGGCCAGGGAGTTGTTTCCACTATACCAGACCTACCCCCAAAGTGCTGTGGAGACAGGTCTGGCTATGCGAGACTACTTTTTCTTGTCTTCTAGTTTGCTTCCAGTGATCAGCACCTCACTACTACCCTTGGTGTGTGTATATATATATATCTATATATCTATATATAGGAAAAGGAAAATGCTAGCAACAGCTGCCTCTTTGTGGCTGAAATGAGTCAATAAAGACAGGGTAGGTAGGTGAAACATATCAAGAGGCTTGATACTCGAGACTAATGCAATCCAAGAAGGGGCCAAAACCTAGAGGGATGAATTAGTCGTGGCTGGTGCTGACTTGGGGTTATGTAAAATGTGACAGAAAATATCAGAAATCATGTTTCCACACACAAATACAAACAAGTGAATCAAAATTCTTAACCAGAGTTTAGGAGTTATGTGCTACAGTAGAAAACCTAGACTGACTATGGTTGCATGAAAAGCTAGATGTGCAGATGATTTGCAATGTTATCTTTCAGATTCAATTATGCAGATTGTGATACATACTGTACCACCACCAGAACCTCCAGTATTTCACAGGAGAACAGCTGCGATACTTGTGAAAATCTGCTGTTTACTTCATCTTAATTCAGCTAAACGAACAGAATCTATAGCTGTGTAAAAAATACTGTGAGCTCACGCACATATACCTGATGTGACACCAGTCAGATGTTTTCAAACAGCCTAATCTGACAGACCAAGCCTGCTTACTCGTGTGTGCATGTATTTTCATTTTTCTTCCACTCACTGGAGCGCAAAGAATCAGGCATTTTCACTGTGTGTGTGTGTAAATGACGTGGAAATATGCACCACTTCCACGTAATTTGGCAAATAAAGAGGAACGTCAGTGCTGGATTTTAGCTAAATTAATAATGTACTTTGAAACAAGGAGGACCAGGCTCTTCCTCAAGTCTGGTGCTCAAAACATATTTTGTTGTTGTTTATTTTAAATTAATGATGTACACTAGGGCTGTCACGATATCAGATTTTCACTACATGATTATTGGGGTCAAAATAATTCACGATAATGATATTATCGAGATATCTATAGAAAATTTGAAAAAAAAAAAAAAAAAAAAAAATCAGACAAATTCATCTTTACTTTATTTATTGTGTGTTTTGTCTGTTTTTGGCAAATTAAATACACTCAATATATGAATGTAGGGAGGTGGAGGGAGAGTCGGTAACCATAACTGTACAAAAGCGTACAAAAAATAATATTCTACTCTTTATTTTGGTTGTTGCCAAAACAGCACAGATCTATATGATACTAGGATGGGGTTAATGTCATGTTATTCCATTATGTGTGACCTCTAAGATCAGCACTTTTGCACACACATGCCCAGTCAGATTCGTCGACAGACTCAACCCAATGCATCATGGGATACATCTTGCCCTCCATAGGCTTCAGTTAACGGCTAACGACAACAACAACTCTTTTTAATATGGATAAATTGATCAAAGGAGGCATTCATCGTGTTATACGTTTTATAAAGTCTCTAAAAAAAAAGCACTGCTGTTCCATGCTGGATTACAAAACTTGTGAAAGGGATACATTACACCGGAGTGCTCCTTGGAAAGCTACAGCGCTATAATAAAGCGGAGGCAATTTAAAGTAGGTCTCTAGACCGCAGCGTTCCGGAGATATTCTAAAAACAGTAAATAGAGTAGGCCTACTTTGATGTCGTGTATGACATAGCTGATAGTGAAAAGGCAACCAGATGAACTCATAAAAACAAAAAATCCAATATGTGGGTCTTTGAGGGAGGGAGACAAAGCAAGAATGGAAAGAAAAAACAGAAATTATTTAAGAGGAGCTGGATAATATGCATATTATCATATGTGTGTTTTTAACACAATATCAATATTTAATTTTTTAAATATCAAGGTTATCGTCAACACCAGTATATCGAGACACCCCTACCATAATCTATACTAAAAATCAACCTCAAACCACATGAAATGTGCATTAACATTGGTATTTGAGTGCATGTATGACCCCACGCACAATTTACATAAATACAGATGAGCGATTGTAATTATCAAAAGTGCCGTAATCAAACACGGTTTTAATGACAAGTAACCGTCGGGGAATTTTTTACAGCGGTTATCATTAAAACCGGCAACCGTTTCAACCCTAATACCTTTAAAGATACCTGCCATGCCACATAGCAGCACACCACTCTAATTAATCCTCCAGCACATGTACTCATGAGACTAATACGTGCAATAAAAAAACTGTATACTTTAGCATGTAGGCATTTGATCAATTGTGCCAATGAACAGCAGTGTAGCTCCCCTAAGGATATTGGCGGGTGTTGAACAGAGGCTAAGTGGAAAGGTGGAGAGAGGTAGGTTGAGTCGATGGTGTTGGCTTTCTCAGCCCCGGGGCCTAACACGTTTAGAGAGCTAACTGACACACTTTGGATGTATTAGCCACAGTGAGCTCTGCCAACCTCTCCTCTATTTCTGCTGCACCTCCTCCTCCTCATCCTCCTATCGCCGTCTGTCTGTCACTGCAATCTCTTCTCCATGCAAGAGTGAGGAACATGCCTAGTGTTTCAGCCACATTGCTTTAGCATTGACGTTCCTCCGTGCCTCAGCCAAATTGGTGTTTGCCGTCTAGACACTGGTTGCTTGTGTCTGTGTATGGATATACACACTCACACTCTCACGCGTCTGTTTATAAGTATGATTAGATTAAAAGAAACTGACGGAAATGCAATAACGGTCTATTAGTCTACCCGTCAGGGGGGATAATCATTTCAAATAGAAATGCGTTTTCCATTTCACTATCTAATTTATACTTTCTTTGCCTCCATCTCCATCTGTTTCACTCCTGAGACTGGTGGGTTATGAGTACAAGGCTTTAAAATAGACTGGGTTCAAGTCCAGGCCGCTGCAATGAAACATAAATAAATAGAACTATATAACAATAAATACCTCTCAGACTCGGCTCGTGAGAAAGGAAAGCCAAAGGCTAGGGGAGTCCAGCTCTCTCTCTGACAAATGTATGCATTGAATTTGAAGGTGAGAAAAACAACTCTTCTCACTCCACACTGCCCCATCCTATGTGGTGGTTTAAGATTAGGGTCAAAGATTAGAAGGCTTACACAAGATAAGAATAGGATTAAAAGAGCTTAGAGATGTAAAATTACAGATCAGAGAACTGGTGAAAACACACCTGCATTGTAAACAGACTCATAACACGGCAGCCACCTGTCCTAGTGGACAATCCAGGTGTCATGGAGGGGAAAAAAAAACAAAACAATATATTTCTGATGAGAAAAAGGGAAGTGAATATTATGGAAGCAACATCCAATATTCCAGAGAGGGATTCAGCACACATCACAGGATGTCTCTGCAGTAAGTCTGTTAGATTTGGGATTAATGGACTCCAGAGGGGCCTGGACACACACATGCAGGCATGCACACTCACAAACACGCACACACGCACACGCACACAAAATCCACTACCACAACTCCGCCTGATAAGATTCACAACCCAGGCTAGCAAAGCACTGCAGTGCAGAGTATATCTATTCTAGTAAGTCTCCACAGTCGACTCTACTGCAGCATGATACTGCGTTACAACATGTTGTAAGTCAGTGACAGCAGTTAGTGTCATTTCTTAACATCCCAGTAAATGTTGGACAACAAATGCTTCAACTGTCTAGTTGGTTTAAGTGCAAGATTTCCATGAATGCAGCGCAGGCTCTTTCTAGTCATGATTGTTTGGACAAGTTCTTTATTTTGCTTGTCAAATTACAAAGCACATACCCAGACACACACACACACACATGCACGCATGCATGCATACGTGCACACACAACCGTAAGTTGCCTCCAAGCTCCAATGAGTTCATGCAAATTACAAAAATGCTAATTCTGGCGGTGAGGCTCAGCTGTCCTCGGATGCATTTTGAGGAAAACACGACAAAATGGGGGAAACTCACAATGAATCTATTTCGTTTAATCTCGACAGACAGAAAGACAGCCTAATCCCAACCCCGACTGCCTTTCCACCCCAATGCCCAGCCTCTCCCCTTTCTGCCACCCCCCCCCTCCTGCTTCCTCTGCCCTCTGGGCTACAACCACAGGTGCAGGCAAATGCAAACCACTGGGTGGAAAATGCTCGTTGACAGCATTCTGGTGTGTTTGCGATTGGTCAGTGAACAATGAGGGAGTTTCCTGAACCACTTGTCGTGCTGATGGAACAGCTGGACACCAACACCAGACACGGATCAGAGTGGGAAGAGACCATGCGAAACAACAGGGAACTTACAACTAATAGATGAGATTTAGCAGAGCTTAAGATGACTGCCATTTCACAAACTGTTTGTGAGTCGCAAAGAAAAGAAAACAATCACAAAGAACACAAACGAAACTAAGTCACGGTCATTTTTGAGAAATTCGCTACATTTAAATGTCTTGACTACATTTCACACTGCAAATGTGTTTTGTAATAAGTGAAATAATCATCTGCACGCAATAGGGTTTGTCTAATTTTACGGTCACTTGAAATTGTTGTAGTCTAATTCATATTTGAGTAGAAGTGGCCATAATTTAGCAGCTCAAAGCTGAAAAAGGAAGATGGTGGCAATCACCTGTTGTTAGATATGTCTTGAATTCTGATGTGGTTGCCTGGATACAGCAACAGCAAGAGTGTGTATTTTCCATCCGTCTCTGTGTGCTAATTCACTGGCTCGCTCTGCTATTGTCTGCCTCTTCTCTTTTGAGCACCAGCACGCAGGCACACAAGTACATGCAGGCACGGACCCACAGCCATGTGCACACCCGAACCAGCTCTCATCCACATGATCATCCTGAGCAGCATTATCACAATCTAGGGAACTAGATTATCCCTAGGCTCAAAACTTCATCCTCTTTGATCCCCACTTGGGAGGGGATGAGAGGCAGCACAGGGTACCATCAACCAGATTTCCCACTTGTTAATCAAGGCAGATTTTGATCACCTTCAGGGACAGATGGACAAGTGTTTTCAAAACATCACCCCAGAACGGGCATTATGCTATCAAGGATACTTCTTCCAGTGGCAACGACCTCACAAGATCCCATAATAATTTCAGTAATGGCTATTTTCTGAAATACAGCTGCAGACATTTCCATTAATATGATGCATTGTGTGGTGACTCGGAAAAATGTATGCGCTGTAATATAAATTCAGCTGAAATAAAGTATTGATAGACTCTTGGATGCTTTAATAAGTATTTTCAACTTGCTACAACAATAAAAGTCCAACAATAAAAACTGAAAGCACAAGTGAATCTGGTGCTAACTAGTGGGAGTAACATAATAGGTTGAGTGGTGTTCTGAGTGGTGTTCTCTTTAAAACCTGTTACAGGAAAAAAAAAAAAGAAAAAAAAAAAAAAACTACACATCTGCAACACATCCAACCATCTACCTCACCGTGGTCTGAATTTCAATGAAGTATGTGTGAGTAAACCAAAAGAGGAGGCGCAAACACCCATAAGCTCTGTATGCAGATCCATCACACTTAGTTGTTTACACTGCAAGCCTTCTAAATCTCCATTATAGATCTTTGTTGTGGTTTGAGGTGGGATGGTGAGGTCAGCTGTTAATTGGCTGCTGGTAATTACAGATGCATCTTAAGCTTGCTGACATTGTCCGTGGGGATTTGGAGACCTGCCTTGCAACTAATGCACCACAGAGATTACTGCAATGCACAGAAAATTACACAACTCCCATTCATGCATACTGTAGCAGCAATTAAAACTCCTCATCATAAGTCTAACCTGGTTCTCACCCTGTCATGGAGCCATTGTAGGCATCATGTGTTCAGTATATAATGTATTTAGTAGGTGTTACAGAGTACACCGCAAACGCACCACTTATGGATGGCTGTGTCTGGCCTCTCCAGTCGAACATTCGCTGCAGGGCCCATTTTAGCAGCCGCTAGGTTCAGAGAGGAGGCAGAAGCACCCCGAAGTACTCCCCTCTGGAGCCCATGTTAACCATAGACTCTATATGATGACTAATTGGGCTGTGCAGACCAGAGCGGTGCGGCACTCCGAGGCCGACTTGGGATCTAATTTCTGGCCTGTTTTCTCTGTGTGTGAATGTGGCAAAAAAACTGATAATCTATTCTAAACGATACATCAATATATTATATATGATGTAAATGATCTGATTCTGCACTTTTGCTTTTCACTTTGACACCAAATCCTCTCGTCACATTATAAGTGAAATCTGCTACTCTGTGCTGCCGCACTTTCACATGGGTACTGATGTGCAAAAATTAACCAAATGGGTTTATTATTATAAAAAAAAGCTAAATGACAGGTGGGCAAGTAATCTGATCGGTGTTTGCCCAAACACAGTGTAACACCGGCCGACTATGGCGGCAAGACTACTATTTAAGTCCATCGTTTTTTACACGTTTAACATCAGATCACCCTGTCTTTTCCCCACCCCCTACATTTAAGTGTTCAAACTTATCACTCCTTCAACTCTTCCATCCTTTGCCAGTAGCCACAAGGGTGTTTTTCCCCTCAGTGGGGCTGCTTCCCGGGGAAGAGAGGTAGCGCAGGGACAATAGCAGCCACCCAATTAAAGCTGTGTTGGCCTCGCAATTCCTCAAGGTATTGCCATGTGACAGTTTAATTAACCAAGCCCCTTATCTTAATTTAGCAGGATCAAAAAGTAACAAACTGAGGTTATCTGGGAAAAACACTCCCAGTCGCAATCCTCACATAGTCACCGAGACACACACATGCACACATTCTCTCTCTCAATCTCTGTCACTATGAGAAAGCTATGGTTTAGTGCCACATGTGTAATAGTGATTTTTGATGAATTCATACAGCCAGCTTGTATTGCCATCCACACAGATACCACAAAGCGATATTTGTAGTGTAAATGTTTTGAAGCATATATCACAGCTGCAGGGGTCGGCCTAATGAAAGGCACATACGGTACTTGCACGCGAGTGTGTGCACATGTGACTGGCTTCAGGCGTGTCTTTGCAGGGTATGTATTTACGTTGACAGGTTTTTCTTTTGAATTTGAACTGGTGGTTTAGTGACTGCGGGAGGCTAGGCACCATGCTACTTAAGCCCATCTCCCATGGAGCCTGCCTGCTCTCCCGCCCCCCTTCCTCCATCCATCCATGAGCTCATTCTTCTCATCATCCGATCACTCATCAGCTGGTTGACATGTTTCCTTCCTTCCTTCACTGTGACCCTGTTTCTTCGATTTTTATTTTCTTTCAATCCATTTATTTGAATGTGTATTTATTTAATGCACATAAGCCCTACTACTATCACTCTATACATCCTTTTATATATCCAATTTGTCTTCTTTTCTGATATTTGTGATCATCCAATCCACTATAATCACATAAACCACATCCCCTCTCTTTGTTTTTGCATTTCCTCTTCTTCAAATGCTCCATTATCTATAGCACTGCAGGCAATGGATGAAAGGACATTACTAGTTATGGTTGAACAGAGAAGAAGTCCTGATGCCTTGGACAGGCCAGACCCATTTATCTCTCTGGTTCCTGATGCAGTGTAACATGGGGAAACAATGCCCCAAGGCACCACAAATATTCATTCACATCAGCAAAGGAAACAGCGTGGACACAGCGGCCCTTCGCTTGTATGATTCAGTGGAAGTTGTACTGAATTCAGTGTCTAGGGAAACTTTTACCAGGCATTTCATTTTCACATAATCAAAGCTGAACAATTCCCCCCCGTTTGTAACTGCCTGCATTAGCCTGACGTTGCCAGACTAAATTGCAAATGCAAGTAGTCCACTTCACATATATTGTATAATGTGAATTGATGTATGTTTGTTTGCTTTTGGATTTTAAACAAATGCGAGTTAGTCTGGAACTAGTCTGGCTTACCGGGTAAACAGTGCCTGGATACTTTCTTTCCATGAAAACTGCCCGGAGACAGGAAGTCTGTGTTCCCGTTCCCTTTGCTACGGAAACAACCTCAGAGTGGGCAGGTCTGAATGATTGTAAAGCTCTACAAATAATAATATGTTTACTACATGTTCGTGTAAATGTTCCACTGAAACAGGTTCCATTCCGACCACCCAGGACGATTGTGATTGGTTTAAGAGAATGCAAACATTGCAAATGCAAGTTAGTCTGGAACCTCTCACTTCTTTTTCGATTTCCAATTATCAATGGTCGTAGACCAATATAACTCTGGACACAGTTGGATAGACCTACACCCAATCAGAGAAACTTAGCGCTGAGCGATGGATAAATGTTAACAGACTACAGCGTGCAGAGATGAGCTGTGATGCCAGAGCATCAATATGTCTGTCAGCGAGTGTTGCCATTTTTGCCATCCAAATTTGAAAATAGTACATCAACAGAAACTTCCACATCAGCTGCAGCCATCTTGGCTGTTTTAAAAAATGCCACAATGGCGCTCCTCTTTGCTAAGTTTATGCTCGCCATAGCGTCTCTGAGGCAAGAGTGTGGGAGCCAAAAATTATATCATCATGTATTTTGCGTAAGGCATGGAGGCTCTGCAAGTTGTCAGTCATCATCTGAAACATGCCCCATATTGGATAAACGGTTGTGTTTGGCCCAACACGCGACAGGTTGGCTGGAAATCTGTCTGGACGGGAGGGGAACCAGGCGTATCTGCCAGAGCAAATAAAACATGAGCTTGCAGATTTGTCTGGTTCCCAGACTATGCCTGTATAGAACTGATCAAACAATATGCCACTTGGAGTTTTTGTAATTAATAATGTTGCTGCATCCAATAGCATTACTGGGCACAATATCTGCCAAACCACAGCATTGTGTGATCCAAACCTCAGAAAAAGAATCAGATCAATATATTAATATAACTGCACTCTTACAGTGATCCGCTGGATCTAGGTTTGAAAATTGTACATTGTCAGCAAAGATGTACCCAGCATATAGGATAGAGAATGGTACACAGCTATTGAGTTAAACAAAATACGAAAAGTGCGCCAACCAATTTGCTAATTCAGTAAAATGTCGAGATAACACACAGGAGACAAGTATTCAATAAGCAAGCAGTGGAATTGCAAGTGAAATGCGTTTGGTGAGATCCGTCAAAGTCATGTGAATAAAAGATTTGTGTCACTCGTGATTTCACCTCCCACAATATTGTTCTAATGGTGAGAACTGGCTACAGGCGTGCATTTGCCATATGTAATACATCACTGTTGAAAAGTAAAAGTCTTGTCTCTTCATATTAAAGTCTGATGTAGAAGTGCTTGATTTGATATCAAAATCCAGATATAAAGTTAGGTGAGAGTAAAGCATGAAATAACCCTCAGCCTGTTAAAAATACAAAATCCCCAGTCAGTGACGGCATGGAGGATACTTGTTACATAATAATACCAGTTCCATTTTACAGCAATCAAGAACATGTAAAAAAAAATACTGCATCGAAGTACAATTCACAGAGCTTTAATCTTTATTTCAACCCCAGAACATAAAAACTAAACCCCAGACTGTCACGTTATTATCTGTAGTCTTTGTAATGTTTCATTTATTTTATGGCATGGACTCTTGGCAGATTTGTTTCTTGTGGTCTGAAAGCGATCCAACTCGAGAGACAAAAACTACAGATGGCAGAACTGATTTGACTGTTACAATACTGACAGAAGTCTGCAAGGACAGTAAAGCTGCAATTTCTAACTGTTTATCAATTAATTTCTTTCTACCATTAATGCACTAATCTTTTGCTCATAAAACATTGCAAATAAGGAAAAAATACCAATTAAACTAATAATTTATTCTCATTTGTTATTTTTACTTGATAAAATGCTTAATCAAGCTTCAAATTAGCTAACAATGACATTTCCAGTGTATGTGAATCAGTGCTGAAAGAGATGAGAATGATGATGCATGTGACTGAAAAATGATACGTAGGAAGTAAAAGAGGCTATCAAAGCATATGTGCAAGAGTGTGGTTAATGTCTAGAATTACATCCAACACACACACACACACACGCACAAGTGCCCGGCTGTCCATGGACAGAGGACAGATGGCCGCCGAGTGGCTCTGGTCCAGGAAGTGACGATGTTCTGTATCATTATAATCTGCTCCGTAGTATCCTCCCTACTGCTGTGCCGGACAACATGTTTCACCTACTGAGAGCAGACACTGGAACAGCTCTTCTGCTGCTCTGTCACACATACTCTTAGAGAGGTGCTGTGACAACAGACTAACTTGTATTATGGGTGCTCCTTCATTTAACCCTAAGAAAGCCGGTCCTTTCACAGCCCACAACCTCCACGACAAGGACAGTGCAAATGTACAGCAGCAGCCTGTTCTAACACACATCCACTCAGCCTTTTTACGAATCACTTCTGGATTGCTCACAGAAGTTATTTATGTCAGTCGGTCACAAAGCGCAAGGCTGCAGAGCACTGATTCTGAGCCTGTTTGTTGTTTACATTAAAAGTCACCCATAAGCTGCAAAACTGCAGCAACATCCACTCTCTGATTCCAGTGCCAGAGCATCTTAAAGTATGTCTGCATCAAAAATGATGATATCATCCTAATTGTGTGTGTGTGTGTTGCAATCACAAATTTAACTAAGCTTCTCAATGAGAGGTTCATGCCTGGAAAAACAAAAAAAAAAGACACGTAGGCTGTACTGCCATGGGGCTCAGCCACACAATGTTAATTAATTTCATTTATAGCACAGACGCCACAACTACAAGGTTGTTCATGTGATTACAAAGAGAACAACTGGGAGCAGAAACATGTCTGTTTTGATGATGGAGCTGATAAATACACTGGATTTTCTCTCTCGCTGTTGCTTTGGGGAATATATCTTTCACGTGTGTGGTAGAACCAGTTTGGCAGAGGTCTTTTTTTTTTCAGTTAACTCTCACCAGTGTGAAAACATAATGTAGGTTACTAGTGTGTTTACAGCAAGCAAGTCTGTGTGCATGTATGCACTGTAAACATGAAATATGCAAACGCATCAAACCGCCTCGCCTCACTTTCATGAGTTCTATTACACACAAATGAGGTATTAAAGCAACAACACATTCAAATTAATCTACAGGTGAGGCTTCTGACAACAACAATGATAAAAAAACAAAACAAAAGCATAGATGTACAGCTCAGCATTAAAAAGTGTTTAATACTGTGCGTGTACTGTTTTCCAGAAAAAAAAGAAACAATAATATTACTGAGGATTTACTGGACCCAACAGTGGATGAAACTTTAACAGTATTGTTGAAGAGTGATTAACTTTAAATCTCCATGACTCTGGATTAATCCTCATACTCAGTGCGCCTACATTTTTTTTAATGGGCCTTGAATAACATTTCCACAACATTTAATGGTTGTGTGTGTTTTTCCAATGTCCAATATGAGTGAGCACACACTTGGATTAATACCCTGTAATGTTCTCATTACAGAGCAGGGTGAGGAGAGAGGGACGGGCAGCCGCGAGCATTCAGGAGCAGCGGCCCTTATTGGAAGGTGCAGGAGGAAAGCACTCTCAATGGGATCTAACGCAGTTTTTTTTTTTGCAAGATGAGAAGTCCAATCATGCTATGATGAGAGCTTGTAATGGTGCTTAGAGTGAAATAAGACATATTTTTACTCATTGCTTCCATAAACATGCCATAATTATTCACTGCGGCTACCAGGGTGAAGGGATAATGCCAGAGATTTATAGCGCAGGCGGTAAGAGTCCGAGATATTCATCAATCCTCTCCAACCGCTGTGGTGCCACAGTGCTTCAGATAGGCTGACTGAGGATCAGGGGGTGAGCCGCCATGCAGGCGGGCGGAGGTTTAGAGGTGGAAATCACACCCCACGGCCAGCCCAGCCCAATATCACACACACTGAGCAAAAGAGAAAGGATGCAAGAATGGACATTGCCCTTCATGAGCCACAATCATAACAATGGAATTTAATAAAAACTTTGTGTATTAAAGAAAATAGACTAATCCCTATAAATCTTCCATAATGAGAGAGAAGAAATCCTAAGACTGTGATATTTCCCCTCCCTTCACCCCCACAAGATTTTAGGCTTTCTACAGGATTCCACTAGCTTAGCCGCAAATCGCCTCACTGCTGTGTGATACCGCCATATCCGCTAAGAATGGAGCGAACGCACGAGCTGGCACACGAGTATGGGCACACAACACACACACACACACACACTGACAAATCTTATTTGACTTTGAGTGATGCATCCTGGAGAGATCCAGATTGCTGATTGTTCTCATTTTCCACACCAGGAAAGTAGCTGGTGATGTTGCCATGAATCAGGCTATCAGCGCAGCCAGGGACAGGCCACGGAGAGCTGAGAAGATGAGGAGCATGAAAAGATGAAAGGCTCAGAGACAAATCCTCTCTGTCCAATGGCTCGCACAAACCGCAAGAAGAAACATGAGCATCTGGCTGCTGTTTTCAGATGTTTCTTGTTTTTTTCCAATCTACTGCCCAAGGTCATGCTACAGACTTTTAGATCATTTCGTTATGGTTTGATGTCAAAACACAACAGAAACTTCATGAAGAAAAGGCAAAAAAAAAGTACGTTTTTAAAATAATGATGAGGGGAAGCAAAGAGGAGCTCCGTAACACACCAACTGCTACGAGAGAATGACGTACGTACATGATTCCACTGGAACAACGGTTGTAAACACACTCTGATGGCCTTAATTAATCATGTTTAAACAGACAGATGTGATAGCATCACATGAAACCATGACTCCTCCATATGCTACCTGTTTGGAGTAATGTTTGTACACTAACTAATTACAATGCTCTCAAATGAAGCCTCTCTCAGCAGATGTTTGTCCATTAACCTGCAGAACAATTACTTTAATATTATGTGAAGAATTGCACATTAACAATGCCCTCTCTGCACTGGAGAATACACCCTGATGGAGATTTTAGTTTATTGTGCTAACTTGCTAATAGGAGATGTTAGATAATGAATAATAAAAGGTTCTGCTATAAACTGTGAAAAATGTAATTCTTGCTGTACTAATTTATGGAGGAATAAAGGTACATTTTTCAACCACTCCATTTTTCATTCAAGTGTAAATCAATGAGAAATGATTGTGTTGTATTTATTGTTGTCACCAATGATATATACATTTACTAAGGACTGGGAGTTATTTATGCAGTTTTGCAATAAAGCCTCTCGATCATATGAGCAAGTATGAAAGGTATGAATATTATACACCATATTATCACACATACTGTATGCATATCACAGCTAAACATAATCTATCAATGGTATAAAGAAATGTGAACCTTGTCTTTGCTAATATCATTGATCCAGCACTTTTCAGACAAT
>JAOVVB010262165.1:0-18996 GCA_028570985.1 Heterobranchus longifilis | reverse complement strand
ATTTTGGATTTTTGGCCAAAAACCACATGCTATAGTATGACTTTTTTGGCCGATTTTTGACCGCACGCTATACTCTGTCGATTTTGTCTTTTTTTCAAAAATAAAGTGTGCAATGACTTTTGGGGGGCTTAAACAACATACTAAAATATGAGGCATTTTGAAAATTTGGGATTTTTGGCCAAAAACCACATGCTACAGTATGACTTTTTTGGTCGATTTTTGAAAATGCGCTGTACTCTGCCGCTTTTGATTTTTTTTGCAAAAATAAACGGTGCAATGCCTTTTGGGGGGCTTTTTAAACAACATACTCGAATATGAGGCGTTTTGAACATTTTGGATCTTTGGCCAAAAACCACATGCTATAGTATGACTTTTTTGGCCGATTTTTGACCGCTCTATACTCCGCCGATTCAGATTTTTTTTCAAAAATAATCTGTGCAATTTGTAATTTTTGTCAGTTTTTTTTGTAATTTTTCTTTTTTGTTCCCATCATCGTTTTGTCCGTTTTGTTATTTTTGCCATTTTTGCAATTTTTGTCTTTTTCTCATTTGTGTCATGTTTAGGGCCCGAGCGCCGACAAGCATCAGCCTGGCAAAGCAATTGAATTTTGTTCGTTTATTATTCTTCTCTTAAATGAATCACCATTTTGAGGGCTTGAACATGGTGAAAAACTCTTTCACATACGACATTGCACCTTCAAAAACCTTATATTCATGCGTTAACTTGAGTGAGCTAAATCTCCTGATATAGGCCATGCCCATTTCCTCTTGTACTTTTTTTCCGCAATATTGCGAAATATGCCAAAACTACTTCTGCAAACTCCTCCTAGGCAGTAAATCCAATAAGCACAAAACTTGGCAAATACAATCTCTGGACTGCCATGACAAAAAGTTATTAAAATAATTTACAAAAGTCAAAAAATGGGGAACTGCTTCCTGTAGGTGGCAGTCACAACAGGACGTCAAAATTTTAATTTCACGTAGACAAATGAAATTTGGTACGCATATGTAAATTAAGGAGACGAACAAAAAAGCCTATAGGAGTGATATCCAAAACCTAACAGAAAGTTGGTGATCTTGAATTGAAATTGTGTTTTTTCAGTACTTCCACCCTCCATACTTTAACGAACTCCTCCTACAGATTTAACCCGATCGTCTTCTATTTTCGTCAGTACCATCTAAAAGACCTTTATGATGGAAAGTTGTTCAAAGCTTGAGTTTTCGTGCAACGCTGTTGCCGTGAGCTACTGCCAAAATATTGTATTTCGCCATAAAACACAAAGTTGCTACAACTCACCAGTACATTGTCCAATTTGCTACTAACTGCACATGTTTGATAATAGTCTGGCCCCGAAGACATCTATCTGACTCTATTAACTTACTGGTAACAGGAAATGACATGTTTTATCCTTTATTGTACTCGCTGGTTGATCAGATAAACACCAAATGCGGTCAGAAAAGCCTTAAGACCTTGATGATGCTTTATTGTGCACATTGTGAGTTTTCAATGAAGGGGCTTATGGCGAATGTCAATATCTCTCCAAGCAACAGGAAGTTGTTGTACCAGGCTGAACACATACAGGTAAAAAAAAAAATACTCTTCATCATAGCGCCACCTACTGGCAGCAGGATTTCAGACTTGTTTGACATTGTGTGCTCTGCACTTCATATGCTGCAACAAAATGCATGTTTAATCGTGTTGTGTAACGACATTGCGGCCATTTTGCACGTATTGCCATGAAACAGGAAGTTGGTGTAATTTGGATGTACATTGTCCAATCTGCCCCAAATTGCACGTTTGATACGAGTCCTGACCTGAACACATCTATGCAAAAAAAAAAAAATCACCATCACAGCTCCACCTAGTGGGAACAGGAAGGTGGCCTTCTGTGACAAACATCATTGAATTTACATGAAATTTACACGGTGTGGTCTACACATTATATACAGCAACATGCTGTATAATTAGTGTCTGTTCTCTAGCGCCACATAGTGGACGCAGGAAGTGATGCTAAATTTGCAACCCTTAATCTCTGCGCAGTGTCAGACGGTCGCAGGAATGCACAACCGTGTCTGCCGGCGTCCCGTCTGTGCCCCCGACGTGCGCAGGTAAGCGAGGGCCCATTCATCGCTGCTGCAGCTTTAATTATACTGGGATTCATGAATATATACACGGTATGTTTTGAACCTGCCCTACATTTTAACACATCACACTAAGTGCATTTAACTATACTCTACACTGTATAGCAATAATCACCCACTCTTAGATTTTGTTGTCATTGTTTCTGTTCATGTTTGTGTTGTGTAAGAATCCACTGAAACACAATGAAGTCTCATCTCCCACGATATCTACCTGTGTGCCAGTGTGTGTGTTGTTTGCACTGGATGTATACATTAAAATCAGCATGCTTTCCCTCCCACACCAGACTGTCTGCTTTAAACAGCCCATTCACACAAAACACAATACAACTGCATTAGAACAAGAGATGGTGTACTGCTAAGTCAAAGAACAGTTTGGTACAAGAGGAAGAGGTTAATTAAAAAGTAGAGTATAGCATTCCAACCCTGAAACAGGGCATTGTATAGATCAAAAACACCTGTGTTAGGGTTAGGGTTAAGTAAAGTCTGTAATACCAAGAGCATGTGCTTAAAAATTCCAACAATAGCACAACCCTCTAAAACTGCTGAATCTGACAGAAATGTGGAGTAACCTCAGCTTTATTGGGGCCTCCGTGTAGTTACACAAAAATGGAAAAACTATGACTCAAACAGTACTGTAGGTTAAATGTTTCAATACTCCAATCGAATTGGAAGCAGTGCCAATATTACCATGAGAAAGAGCCAGTAAAATGGAGGACTGTGAACCATCATCTCCTAGTCTTAACACCCTTTAAAGATCCATGAAACCATGTTAAAATTGTATTAAAGCATATTAAAATCATTCATACACATCAAGGGCATGATCATGCTGTTGCATTGGGGCAAATGAGAGAACAAGATACAAACACAGGAATAAACAACGAATTGATTTCAATACACTATCCACCTAGCACAAGGATAATGCTATTATAAAGCTATACAGTTAGTCTAAGTTATTTTGTATCCCTGCTAGCATAACTGCTTCAGGCTCCATTTACAGACAACTCTCCAAAAACTGCTAATATTGATCTGTAAATGTTTGACAACCTTCCTCCAGCTATTTAACGCAAGTTTACCAGCCTTACTCCTCTGCCTCAGCTTCTGCAGTTAACTCAACATATTAAGCAACATCCACCTAGCATCTAACTATAGCACGGTAACATCCCCAAATAGCACATCCCATTCTGGACACAGAATATAAAGTCAAATAGATTAAAAAGCTAGAGGGGGCAGTTAGAATCTACACAGTAAACGTGGTCTCACTGTTAATATACTGCAGTGGTTCTCAAACTGTTGTGGGGGCCCCTCTTGTGGGGCACAGAGGCATGGCAGGTGAGGCACGAGTGACCGAGGCAAATTGTGATGTGGAACTAATGATTTGATGTCGGACACTTTTTCACGGCGGGACACATCGCACTCGAGCTTTCACAACAGCAACAGAGGGAAAAATTCTTCCTCCAAAGTGGGGAATGGCAGAAAAAGTTTGAGAACCACTGGTATACTGTAAGCCCACTTCTCCACCATAGGACAACGCTGTTTCTTCCTCATTTTATGATTCAGTGTTGAACCATACTCATTACTGCCACTCAGTGGTAGTGATAATACAGAAGCCCTAAGGAATGTTTTATTATTCAGAAACAGATAGCTAAATTTGTGTCGTAGCTTGCTTTGGTCAGTGAGCATGAGTGGTGTGAACTAGTCTAATCCACTCAGGGCTTCATCATTTTAAAATTCACTGAATGAACTAGTGGTTGTAGAAGAAGAGCACTAGTTGTCTTTTTTTTTCCAAATGCACAAGCACAGTTACTGTAAAAAAAACAAACCTTGATTTGGTTGCCACCATTACATTTACAGTAGGAGGGAGGACTGCATGTGTCAAAGGAGACCTTCATTGGATCACCACCTCATAACAGAATAAACTCGAAGTAGGCCTTAACAGTATTAAATGTGCTGCACTTGGGGTATCCACGTGGGGTTAAGTGGTCGCCTCTACATGCTGTAGCATCATGCTGTGCTGTGAGTAATTATTCTTCATAGGTTTAGACTCTTATCTCTGCAGAAATCACATGAATTAATACCACAAAGAGATGTTGTCTTTGTTGATAGTCAAGAACTAAAAACTATCAATACTGACAATCAACGGGTAAACATGGAGAAAATGTGCAGCTACATAGTCCATTAATAATCCAGTTTATTGACTGCAGATGAGCAATCACAACTGGGGCGTGCGCTGAAGTGTTAAGGAGTTTTCCCCTATAGTGAACAATTTAATAGCTTTTAGTTAAGTGTAATTTGTAGGGTATAATTGCAGTTTCCTTGGCTTTGGTTTTGGCAATGGATGTGAGAGCAGGCGTGAGAGGAAAAGAGAGATAATTAGTGAGAAATCTAAATATATTCACAATTCCTTGTTATGGCAGACAGAACTGAAAAATTCTGTTTTGTTTTTTTTTTTCCCTTTCCTTCGACTGACTCGCACACAGAAAATATCAAATTCTGTATAAGCAAAGTCTCAAATCCTGTTCAGTTAAGCTAATTCTACCCCAGCAGCCCAAGGCCATCAGAGTCACGATTCACTGCAGGCACAGTAACCAAGCAACAGGGCGGCTGGTGGTGTTCATTGCTGACAATAACTCCCAGGTAGACCCCTTTGTCTTGAGCAGTATGTCTGCAAATCCCACTTTGATTAAAGTGCAGTGTTGCTAAATTTAACCCTACTCTGTTATTATGAAGAGCTGATGATCTGTTTTGGGTTTGCTAGTCTTGAATCCTGAAGGAGTACACCAAGGTTTTAGTTCCTATATGTACGAGCTAAATAAAATAAATTACTGCAAACTGACAACCGACAATACATCTCTGTGTTGGTAAGGTTACGCTGAAAATGTTTCAAGTTCAGCAAAAGATTTGCTGTACGACTCTCGTCCATGGCCTCTCAAAGACCGGAAGAAAAGGGATCTGGGGGGAAAATAGGAACTGCAATTCCTGGTAACATTTAAAATGATTGTCACATGTCTCTATACTGTTCCACACACATACAGAAAGGCACACTCTCCAGTGGTCAAACTTTCAAAATGAAGAGGTGAACATTTCTATGGACTGCAGTGACGCTGGAACAATGGGGTCTTCTGGGTGTGTAATTCAAGAAAGCTACCACTAAGGTTAAGCCAGGGTTTAGACCAGGATTGTCTGGACAGGGGTCATACCATTAGTATCTTTTAGGGGGTTACTGCTCCATCAAGAACAATACTGTGAAAAACCAGACACCTATACACATAGATGTGCATTTATATTAAGACCTATTGCATTAGGTATATAGCTAATTTCATTTTTGATTACAATAAAGTTAAATCCATATTAATCAAAAATAGTGATTAAGAAAGCACACCCTTTTTTCACCAGGGCTTAACTGTGCCACTGACAAATATTTTTTCAGTATTTTACTATTTTAAAATGGAAGTCAACTTCAAAGAACTTACACCTTCATCCGGTTTTAAAAACTCACAGTCGGCCCATCTAATCTCACATAACCTTTCATCACTAAACCTACGTTAAGTGATTGCTATGGTACTGTACATTACAGGGTTACTTAAAATGAGTTATACTCGTTATTCCCAAAAAGAGTAATTAAAAAGTGGTAATGTATTTAGTGATGGAGTGCACAGTTATAAAGATTTTTTTAAGGCGCAGCAACTAAAGTTACAAAATAGAAATGTGTAATCACAGTGAAGGCATGCTTCTGTCAACATATACTAACTATAACCGTGTCTTCCATTTTGGGGTCTTTTTTTTTTTTTTTCCCCTCCATTTTGGGGTCTTGATCACCCTGTCGACATTTATTTTGAGTACCAGCTGGCGGTTGCTTAGTAACTTTATCCCTTACATAGCCTACTGTAGTCTTCGTGGAATCATGGAAAGTTTGAACATCCACATTTCCATGGTAACTGAGCACACTCAATCTGTTGATGAGGACTGTGATATGGTTAAATGCTCCACAACAGATTTAAGTGGACCTTGAGCTGAGATCATTTGTCAATTATTGTCAGCAATTAATTGTGAGGTCTTGGTCTTATCTCTCATACTAGATCGTGTCAGATAACTGTTGTTATACGAGAGGTTTTTATGGCAAGTTTGGTTTCCATTTTTGCTTTTTGAGTTGTTGATTGAAGTAAATGTGTTCCCCTTTGGTGTTATTGTCGGTGTCATTACACACTCACTGAGAAAACGCGAGCAGGCTCCTTGTAGAACTTCAGTAATTACATTCAGCAGCTAATGTTGATACATAGAACATGAGGGCTTGTAAAGGAGTAATGGAAACTAAAGCCAATCACAGCAGTAACACAGAAGGCAAATTTAGAATCCATCCCCACCAATTAAAAAAAAGAAGATATGCCTGCTCAAATCAAACAGAATAATTGACACTGTCAGACTTTGTTCTTTTCGTTTTTTTTTTTAAGAAAAAAAGAATGAGGCCATGTAGTCTGAGCAGCCATGTCCAGAAATGCTAAATAGTGCACTGTTCCACTACATTCCTCTAGCTGGCATGAAGAGAGACCCGCTGATTTTCATTGGAGGAAAAAATAAACCTGTCTAATTGACATGTGTTTTTTCATGCTGTGCTAAATTTATTATTTATGGAGGTGAGGAGCAAGCAAGGCTTAGAAAACAGTACATCCCTTTGGGATGAGTGACGCAGTTGTTGGAGGCCGACTGCCATGTCTGGACAGCGGGTTATTGAAGGGCCCAATCAGCGCTTGACCATATTAATAACAGGTATATTCAAATATATATTTGAGGAGTTTTACTTATGAAAAAAGTGGTACAGGTTGTTTTCATTCATTTTCAATTTCAGTTCTTTTTTCAAGTTCTGTTGGACTCTTGTGTTTCAGTTCTCAGGTTATGTTTTCCTTGTTTTCAGTTTTCCTGTTTTATTTTGATAGAAGCACCTCATGTGTCATGTCTTGTTTTACTTCCTGTCTTTGTCTGGTTTCCCTCCTTTGTGATTGTCTGCCTCACCCTGAATAGTTTCACCTGGCCCTTGTTAACCCTACACTCACATAACCGTCTACGTACCTGTTTCTTTATTTAGTTAGTTCCTTGTGTATTTAGACAATGTCTTTCTCCTGTTGATCCATTCCAGCCTTGATCCCAGTGTTTGGTTTTCTCCGATGTTTTATATTTCTAGTGTTTTTGGATTTTCTTTTGCTTGTTTTTGTACCTTGGTTCCAGCTTTTAGTTATTAAAGCTTGACATTTGTTTCTCTAACTGCCTACCTTGTGTCTTCCTTTTTGAACTGTAGAAACATGACATGCGCAAACTGTAATAAAACAGGCTTACAGCACAGACCGAATAGTGGAATCATCGCATTGAACAGCCAAATCTGATTCGACTGAAAGAAATCTGAGTCGGGTACAGCCCTAGAATTATGAATTAATTCACTGCACTGAGATGAAACAATGTACAACCAAGTGCACGCACGCACGCACGCACTCAAATGAACACACACTTTCAAGCTTTAAAGAATATAGTCGCATCAGTCTAGGAAGCATGCTTAATGCTTCACAGAGCCTCAGTTCATCGTCTGCTCTGTTCCGGCGTGTAGTAAATACAATTTTGACAGCAAGAGACCACCCCATTAGCTGTAGTAGTATCTCATTCCAGTAGTGATTGTGCAGCTTAATTGTTTCCCAGGCCATCAAACGGCTTGAGTTGCCATCTGAAAAGAAGCGATTGCCATAATGGATTTCCATGCTGCTACAACACAGTCACCTATTGCTTGACAGCCTCTGTTTACCTCATGAGTTTTTTAATCATTTAACGTGTGTGATCCTGTAGCAGATAGGTGTCACGCGTATGTAAACCTGCCTATGAGGGAAAAAAGCATTGCCTGCATGTCATGCAATTGAAAAAAACTAATTTTTCAATCCAGTCAGTTGGCTCATTATCCTATTTCTGATGATGACAAGTCTGACATGGTTGATGGACCTACATCAGTTTACTGGTTTGGCTGCCATATTGTGTGCCGTCGTTAGCTACATGTAAAAGTGAACATTAATGTTAATGTTATGATGATGAAAATATTTTGTGATAATTCTGTTTTCTCTGGTTTGTGTCATATCATCAATATGCTGCATTACCATTAAAGACTCATACAACTCCACCAAAATGTCAAATGGGTACACAGATATACCACTTAATTTGATGGGGCGCAACAATACTAAATGTGTACGTAATAAAGTGTATTGACCACTTTAAATTCTTCCTGATTACATCTGGATCAGTAGCTAAATGGTACATATCCAATACTATACAGTACATGTACAAATCGCCAGTGGTGTATTGTAATTAAATACAATTATGAGGGACTTTCATTTACTTGAGTATTTCCCTTTTCTGGTACTTTCCTTTAACTGGTGAAAGAGGTGAAAGTCACTCCGCTGTATTCATTGTTGTCAAGATTTAACTGTGCAAGACTATACAGGGAATGCTTTTATTTCTGGTTCTGTGTAATTTTTTTCAGATAATACTTTTGCGTAAGAGTAAGACTTTGAATGCAGGAGTATTTTTACATGGTTGTACTGCTACTTTTACCACCACCATTGCAGATATCTACAGTAGATACTAGTTAATTAACATAGTGTCTAGGTATTTGTTCTCAAGTAACTTCTCTCAGTATCTACTATGCAGTCTTTGATTCAGGAACTAATTGTTAAGTTGGTTTTTGCTCCTTATGCTTTCTGTCTATGATTTTATGTGCCTGTTTGTAAAATGTAACCAGAGAAACAATCAATGGATGGGAAAGCTACAGTGCGTTCATGCTGCAAATAATGCTTTTAAAATCCTATTTCCATCTAGATTTGTTTTACCTATGTTGTACCTGTTTTTAATGTTCAAAAATAAACATTGATCATTTTTCTATTTTGATTTTTATAATTAAAAAAAAAAAAAAAAAAAGAATATATATATATATATATATATATGCATGAATGTAACTACTTCAGTCAATCGTAGTCTATCACAGATGCAAGACTGTCCACTTATACTATTGGACTGTAGGTGTTCAGGGTCTGTTCACTATTAATGTCTCTTCCTGATTATCAGAAGTCGGCTGGTCTAAATGGTAGGATATCCATTTATGTCTCAACAATGAAGAATCTGAGCCTCACACACTAATTACCCCTGAATTACATTAAATCCTCATATATGTAAGCCTGATTGATGAGGGCATTTAAATTACACATTCTGAATTACTTCCTTGTTAATGTACAAATAGGAACACTTTGCGAAAGAAATGGTAGTGATGGCAAATTCCCTTTTGTTATGTTTTTACCTCCCAGGTTTCAAGGGAGGACTTTAAAAATGATGGCTTTAAAGAGTATATTTTGCAATCAGCATAACAAAACTTTCACTAGGCTCAATCACGCCCCTTGTTTAGCGAGAGGGGGTGGCAATTAAATGCTGTGGTGGATTGGTGTTAGTATTCTGGTGATGAAGGGAAGATTTCCCTGTACGGTCCGTGAAGGTTTAACTCAGGCTTTGTCTTGAATTCCAAAGATAAGGTGTGCTGCCCCCCTATCCCCACATCACTCACACAACTATGCAGCTAGAGAAAACCTGCGTAGTCTGCTAAAACCCCACAACAAAGCTCTAAAATATGCACCAGGGAAAGCTCTACTCACAGTATCATAGGATTATGTTTTAAAGCCTCTAACCATTCTGCACTCCAGCATGGGTTTACTAGAACATTTAGCAATTCGAGTAGAACATGATCAATTGAGCAATCATAGAGCTGGGAGGTGCAGTACTATAAATCCAAAATGACAGCGCTGGTTTGGATGTTATCACACGATTGAATGGGCATTATTATTGCTTATCAGCCTCATAGATAAGGGTCAGTAGGGGCCTGCTGGCCCTGCTAGCAGGTCCAAAAGGCTGTTATTGCCTACTAGAGTAATGGTTATTGTTAGGTGCCACCCTCTTGTTGCTGTAGGAGTTTTGACTGGAACAAAGGCAGAAGCCAGATGACGCAGTGTCCAGAAAATACAAGACTTGGGATGCGGGAGACCGGAGTTCACTTCCCAGTTGAAAGAACATTAATTTTAATATCCAGTAAGTATCCCAGTTATGTAAGGTATTTGATGTTTTTTCCTAAACGTACTGATGTAAATGTAGTAATTTAAGGTTGTTAACTGCTTTCGGCGCCTCATGGAAAGTGAAACCTAATGAACATACGACCTGGCATTGAATGGGGTGATGGCCTTCTGGACCTTCTAGCAGGGGGAGCAGGCCCCTACTGGCTAATAACCACTCATAACACCCATTCAATTGCGTGATAACACTCAAAATGTGTGAACCACCATTACTCGGTGGGACTTTGTTTTCTCTGCAGCCATTTTTTGGGAGGATTAATTTTGCTTTTACCAATCACGAGTATCTGGCTGTTCTAACATCACATTCAGTTTACACTGAGGCTGCTTAAACCAGCATTCACTGGGTTTACATATAGATAATAACAGCTGTATCTAAAGACAACACATGACAAGATGTCCTGATAATAATAAAAGTCCTAGAGAAATATGAGAAGTAAGCAAAGTAAACTGGGTCCAAAACCGAGGAAGATGAACAGGAAACAAATGTTCTCAGTTGGCTAGCCATTTTCTCATGTTTTTAAGTGTTTGCTCAAATGGAACAGGTATTGTATTTAGCTAAACATTGGCCGTGCCAAGATGAGGAGGAGGAATAAGTGGCTTAACTGGAAGAGGAGCAGGATTAGTTAACATATTACTATCACATACTAGCCCGGCAGCATTGCCAAGCTGTCTTTACAACCCTGCTAATGATAACCACCAATCATAGAAAATAATCAGTAATTAAATGAGCATGTTCAATTTGTATTTACTAAATGATTACATTAAAATACAATGAGTGTCATGGATGGGAGGGGTTATTCTTGCAGTTACTCATGGGGTACCTGCATGGAGATGGGCCACATGTCAAATTTGAATAGAAAATAAGTCCCATCCTTACTTACATGATTCTATTTCTATGCAGGTTTACAACTGTCTGCAGGCACTGCAACAATGTCCTGGCCCATCCGGATCTAGCCTCTCTTTATTGCTGACTCTAGTTACCTCAGCAGTTGAGGAAAAACCCAGTTTGGTTTTTGGCTGCCAGAACACAGCTGCCTTTACCACTGCTGAATTCAGCTTCTCCATCTAATCACCAGTTATGGAGAATGATCCTTCATTGCTAGAATTTGATCCCAGTGACTAAATCATGATTACCATTTAACATCATGTTTTGTTTTACTAACTATAAACTTGGGTTGATGACGCACCTACCTATGCAAACACTGATCAGAAACCTGGATAAAGTTTTAGTTCATCAGTACTACGGCAGTCACGGTTTCTGAAACTGGGATAGGGCTTGTTACTGAAATTATGTAATAAATAATGAAATTATAATAACTGAAATAATGAAATTATCATGTTTACGTGCACAAACACACAACATCCATTCAGCTTTGTTGGACTAAAGCAGTAAAGAAATGGAAAAGAAAAAAGTAGTGGGCAAAAGTTTGTGATGTCCTCTTGTCTCTGAGTCTTAACTTTTCCTAATTTCCACCTCTGACAAAGCTTGATAATTCTGTCATCAGTGTTGGAAGTAACTAAGTTCTTAAGTACAGTACTTAAGTACATTTTGAGGTAATTATACTTTATACTTCACCTCTACTATATTTCAGTGTAATATTGTACTTTTGTCTCCACTATATTTATTGAAAAGCTATAGTTACTACTTGGTAGTGGGATTACCCTTTTGATTACATTTGGATCACAGATTGGACCGTTTTTTTAGGGTCAAAACCCCACAGAGATGCGTTTGAAAGATTACATGACTCAGATCAACATTAAAAGTAGTTTCTAGTCTCAAACATAACACTGTTCCAGTCGTGTTGTTTCTTTAATGTAGATTTCTTTTGAATTCTGCACCTGCTGCACCCGAGCTCTTTAAGCTTTCTTCTTATGCAACTCCCCAACTCATCTTCCTTTTTGAGCAGGGTTAGTAGACGATTGTTGATAATGAGAGTAAAGTCAAAGACTGACAACAAAAGCACATTTTACAGAGCAGAATCACTTAAGTCACATTTCCTGAGGAACCACAGGGCTTTATTAGTCTCAAAGCAACTCATCCTCTGCCACTTCGCCTTTAGTGACACAGACACATGGCCTAGGAAAAAAAAAGTCCTCAAAAACAGAATCAAAAAAGCCTTTCATGAAAACGACAGATTTTGTTGGATTATTAGGCTCATCAAAATCTCTCCCACCGAGCTGGGTCACCGGCTTGGTTTCTTTCTCTGGCCCTGGGGTACAGATCTGCACAGATGAGTGCTGAGTGGGTTCCTTAAAGTGTAGGACTTTAAGACAAGCTACATGAATAGAACTGGCATACTCGCAGCTAATTAGAGACGTGTAGGAACAATGGCTCAGTGCTGCTCATATCACCAAACAGCTCCCACCGAGACAGGCCTGGTAGACATATGGAGGAGAACTTACTTATCAAGCAGCTGTAGAAGTCCGACTCACGCTGCATAATTAATAATAGCAACAGCATTGTAAAACATTCAAAGTCAATCAGCAGATGACATATTGAAGGATAAGCCCGAGTCTAATATGACGTGACTCTGAAATTGATTGATAGTTGGTTTATATTCAGAGAACAACTAGGAGAGGGCTGCATGAGAAGAAAGCTTGCAGAGCTCATTCTAAACTCTGCAAAGACTTTGTACAGTATGAGGGGAGCAAGATGAACTAATTTCAAGACGAGTGTAGGTCTCTCCAGTGTGTTCACAACAACACAACATTAAACATTTAACATTGGCTCTGTTGCATAACTGGGTTTCTTTAAGCTCATTAGATATGAATCTAGGCCGAGTAAATATTTTACCATAGGCTACTGTTAAGTCTGATCCCTAGCCTCTCCTCTGTTTTTGAGCCACATTGAGACTATCCCTCTACCTCTGTTGGTAAAGGCTTGTACTGCTCAAAAAAGCCTAAAAGCCCAAGATACTTTGCCATTTTTAAACCAGACCATGCTAAGCATCGTTACAGTTTATCATAGTTGATTTATGACATTGCCCAATTCAAGTTGCCTCTCTCTGATAACCATGTGCATATGCACAGCAATGCCATCTTCTCTTTGCTGTCCAGTGTCTTCCACTTCATTATAAAAGCCTTAGGGCTAAACAGTGAGAGAGGTGATTTGGTCTCTGATGCAATGCCTGGCAGTTTGTGTTAGCCGTTTTCAATTTAACAATCCCTGGCAAAGGGGAACAATAACATTTATAATGTCTGGCAAAGGGGCTGGAAGAGCACACCTGGTATGACAGGTTAGTAGTGCAGTGGTAACAGTGCCCAAAGGGGTAATGGCTGCTTGGGTAAGGGAATATGAACTATAATGAGATAAGAGTGCTCATTGATTACCCTTCATTACAATACAGATGATCCCCATCTTTAATACTCAGTGGAGGTGGCATCCCTCTCTACCTCTATTTTCCCTCTCTCCAGACCACATTATGTGCTATTTGTATGCATGCACACAGATAAATGCATCCATTCTGGATTGTAGGAGAATAAGGCAGCTGAAATACAGGCTGGAGCCAAGCCAAATACATGAAATAATTCTAAATTTAACTGTCAGCCACTGCAAAGAGGCTATAAGAGCGGTAATATGTGTAGCCAGGCTGCTGCACTTTGGACACGTTGTAAATTCAATGAGGTTTCTGGCTAATGACAGGGTAATAGGGGCGGGAATCACAGAGTAACTCACAATACTATTACGATACGTTGCTCACAATAACGATGGTATCACAATACAGAGATATTTGTCTAAATGAAGAAGAAAAAATACCCCTAAAAAGGCAAAAAGCAGGAATTAAGTAGGGCTGCCCCCTGAAAGTCAGAGATTCGAATCATCAGTCGCAGACCCCTCAAGTCGAAAGAGATTATTTAAGTCAAGTTTTTTTTTTTCATCCGTTAGTGTGCAGTGGGTACAAGGGGCTGTAGAGCAGTAAAGGAGCAGTAGAAAACCCATTTCATTTCCTATACATTCTTTACAATAAAAGTGTCCCCTTTATTTTGTTATTTAAAAGCTCTATGGTCAGTAAAGCCGTCTAACAAGCTGCGCTATGCGCAAACTAATAAAACAGGCTTACACCACAGAACGAGTAGTCAAACTGTCGTATTGAACAGCCAAATCTGATTCGACTGAAAAACATTCTGTGTCGGGTACAGCCCTAGAATTATGTATTCATTCAGATGAGACCATGTACTACAAAGTGCATAGTCTTAGATTAGTACCTCTTTAACACATGCATGCACACACACATGCACACACACGCAATTGCATGCGCGCACCCACACGCACAGACTGCAACTTGTCCAATGTGAACCGCCAGAAAGCAGAACAGTTCTAGAGCTAAAATGTATAAAATTACTTTACAACTATGCCTCACTAAAATACTTTCTGTGTAAATTTAGTTTACAGAAAACTTAAAAAACAAAAATATTATTACAAAAAAAAAAAAATACGAATGTATCTCTCAAAAAAATAATAAACACATCGTGATCACATTTGTGCCTTTGAGTGAGCACTCAATAAAAACAATACAAGCTTGGAGACGCCAGGCCATCATGGTCATTCATCTTTACATCTTTACAGATAAGTAAAAGAATGTGTGATCAAAAACAATCCAATGATGTATTATATTGACATATTACAGCGCTCAATAGAAGCACATACAAAAAAAAATAGGACCCACGATTGAACCTTGGGGCACACCATAGTTGATATCTGGATGCAGATATACTATTCTGAGGAAGTAATTCAAGGGCAGAAAGAGTGACATCAACCCACTCATGTAGGCAATCTAATAAAACAGAGTGGTCGATGGTGTCAAAAGCCACAAGATGCAATAAAACCAACAATGAGCAGTTCCCTGCATCTGCTGTTAATAACATTTGGATTGTAGAAGTGCTGCTTACTGCGGATGGATCTAAAACTACATAGAAAGCTATCAATATGTAATTCCTAGCAGTATGAGAACTTTCTTTTCTTAAAGTTCAAGGCACTACGAGGAGAATCCATTTTGTGTTCATTCTAGCGGCCTCTGTGGACAAAAGCGGTAGTGTTTACCCGGAATTAAGACTTCATTTCCCATCAGCACCACTGCCTACTGTCGTAAAAATCTTGAGCGGAGTTAGAGCCGGCTGGCAAGAGCGTGCATTTGTTTTGGATGCGAGTGAAAAAAGATGACTTTATTTTGTAAAACAATTTTGATTTTTGAACACACCTATTTGCAGGATGGAGAGCGACAAGGTAATGTTTATATACACACACCACTGGAGGACTACTACTCTGAACTCTTTTATTTTATTACATAATATAACCTGTGTGCCTTAAATTGTTTTTATAAGTTTACATACAGTATGGCCTACTGTTACAACAAGTATTGCTGCTGTCTGCGTTTGCACTTTTATATCGCACCTAATATATTGTATATTGCACCTTTTTTTCTTAATTTAAAAAAAAATTGTTTTAAATGTTTTTTGTTGTTGTTATGCCTCAGGGAGTACTACCTCAACTTTGTTATGTTGCTGTCTCTGACTTCTAATGTAATGACAATAAAGCTACTTGAACTTGGTCCCTTGTGGGATATATCCTTGTTTTCCAGATTAATAAGGGCCTAGGGCCTATAACTTGCACTACCAAACAACAGAATGACCCAGAAACATAAAAGGTGACTCTTATTTTTTGATACTTTTAGTCCTTGCATTACGTTACAGCACCATGCACCATGTCTTATTTTAAATCAATTGCTGGCTTATTGACTCGACTCTTTAATTCCTTCTATTTTGATGATAGAGAAAACCTCTTTTCTTTGAATCACATTCCAGCCAAACCAACATGCACAAATGCAAGACACACTCACATGCAATTTCAAATCAACTCTTTCACTTACCATGTTATTTTGGTAGTCTCGCCACCGCTCAATGCCCCCTGCTCACATCCACTTCCCCCTGCTGTCCTCCCATGCAGAGATGGTCTGCTTGTTGTTAATGCGTGTGGACAGCTCTTCGGAGCAAGTATGTGCAGATCCCACCTTCTTCCACTGCTGCTGATTTCACCATATGGAGAGCGTTGCATTGAATCTCAGCAGCCACCATCACAAAGGTCAACTAGAAAATGATTCAAATGCAACAATGACAATATATACTATCTAACACAGGGGCAAAGCAATAATGGGCATGAAATGTATTCAGAAGTATTAAAATGAAAAATAATTAAACCATCATCTCTACTCGAAATGCAACAGTTGGTTTCGGCCTTGCTGATTTGAGCTTGTTAAATGTCTCTACACTAAACTACGGAAGCAAAGCAATGTTAAAAAGCACCTACCAGCCACTTTTAGCTCACGTAGCACTAGATATTGGGCAAATTAGATTTAGTAACTAGACTGGTGGTTAATGGGAGAAACTGGAGTATGTGTGATTAAGTAAAACAGCAAAGGATGAAAATGGCAGCCTGACTCATCTGGGTCTGCTCCCCTGTGTAGGAAATTATAAGGACAGTCTTCTTTTCTCTGGATATTCGGTGTGGTGAGAGCTTAAATTGTCAAGTGACACAGCAATAAATCATTTTGAGAATTATTCAGTACAATCCCAGTGCAATGCACTGTAAGGCAACAAATGATGTAGGATGTGTATATGTTTAAAGTAACAACTTTCTGGGAGGAAACTGTGATCTTGATATCATAGTAACCATAGACTGAAAGATGGACAGCTCCCCATAAGTGAAGTCAAAACATATGAATGGCCCCCTGGTGGCTGGCTGCAGTATAGGTCATAAGTCCCACCTCCTCCATGTTAGCAGATGGGACATGAGCCAAATTAAAAACTCAAAGTACATGTTCAATACATTTTTCCCAAAGATGGTTAGTCATTTTAGGAAGTTCTTATCTCGCTAATGTATGTTCAAGTGTTCATTATTCTGATATGTTTAGTTTTTTTTTGTTATTTGATGCGATAAAAACGGGGTGAAATGTCATGATTGACAGCTGTTATTGACTCATGATTGGTCGGGCGGGTGTACGGGCAGGACTTTGATGCCGTCCGGTCGCTACTGGGCAGATTCTGGTTTCAAAATTACAAGATGGCGGCGGCTGTATCCAGGATATTTTGGCTTCACTTTTGTACAGTGAGAGGAAGTGGAGGTGTGTCATCCATCTTTATATACAATCTATGATAGTAACACACATTATTGATTACCTGCCCAAAGGGCAAATAGCCAACACTTGTTTATCTAACTGCTACACATGCAGTAGTATGCTGAGTGTTAAAACTTACATTTTTCCTCCAGTGGAACAAAAACAATGCATACTAACTAAAATCCTCCTCATTTGAAGCTCTTTCTTCATTGTTTTGAGGTCATGTTTTAGATTCTTTCCCCAGGAACATTATGAAAATCTCCTCAGAGCTTTCAATTTCACAATTCATAAGAGAGGTCATGGAAGGAGAGTGAGCAATGAGCATGTTTCTGCCACTGAAAACAGAGGCCTTTGGATATGAGATGAGTTCATTCAAGAGAAGATCGACCCACTTCCTGAGTACAGACCATTATAAACACAATCGAACTTTGTGGTGGAAAGTATCCTCTTAGAAACCTCAATAAAAGCTGAGAAGAAACATGGCTTCAGGGCCACGCAAAGAGATGTGCTGCAGTTTTGGCTTAGAGGAAGGAATGCAAACCAGAGAGGTCAGTCTGAGAGGCTGCAGGTTTCAAATATGAAGTTTCCTCGATTGTTTCAACACACCTTGATGTTGCAGCATCCCTGCCATATAGCAGGCGCTCAGCCATTCTGTATCCCTGCATCTCTAAAATCTCAGATATTCTGATTCCTCCGAGACCTCAGAAGTTCATTTTAGAGAAAATAGGTCCTGGACTGTGAAAATATACACAGCAGTTTCCTGCTTACAGGCAGTGATGGAGGAAGTATTGAGATTATTTACTTAAGCAAAAGAAGCAGTGCTGAACAATAAAAAATACTTAAAGAGGGAGTGTGCACCTAAACGTGTTTCTTTTAGCTATGAACTGAATTATATGACTGTACTGTGATGAAACAGATCAATGCTGGTGTTAATATTAACATTCTTACCAATTATATAAAAATCTGCATTTTATGGGTTAAAAATGGCTCAAGACATAAAATCAGCCCTCAGCTTCCTCCCCCGTTCTAAAAAACAAAAAACAAACACTACTCAAACTGATTAATAGATTATCAAAATAGATGGTGATTACTGGTGGATTACTTGGTTGACAACTAATCAATTTTTCAATTAATCTTTGGTGACAGTGCTAACCAAGTGACATTACCCACATTTTATAACAACAACATAATCTTCATTATCACCTCCACAGAGCGGTCGCAGGTCAGGGTCAGCTTTAGAATAAAATTTAAAATTTAGCATCTTTCCTCAATGTGGTGGCTGATTGCCAGTACAAGGCTTAAAGCTGGACTGTCCACTTAAATGATGCTCCCTTCTTCTTCTTTCTTTTTTTTTTTAAAAACTAGCTGTATTAATCCCCCAAACTCGCCCATTGCCCCCTCTGTGTTGAAGGTCCTTGCTTAAAGAGAGATAGTAAGATCCAATTTTACCCTCTAAGCTCTCCTCTGTTGACCTCATCACCCCACTCAAATTTTTGATAATCATAACTATTTGAGATTGCCACATTTTTCCAGTGAGCCACAATCTTTTTTTTCTTTTTTTTTTTTAAAGATTATTTTTTGGGCCATTTTGCCTTTATGATA